>JAVQJS010010761.1:0-27710 GCA_036024795.1 Galaxias rostratus | reverse complement strand
TGCGTACCGCTCTTTTGACAGTTGATGAATACATAATGTTACGTAGTTGCTAGTATGACAGTTGTACAGATTCACTTTTGTTTACCAGGTCTCCTTAGAAACAGAGAGACTGAACGATGGTCTCAGAAACAGAGAGACTGAACGATGTTCTATAATAAATAAATGAATGAGAACCAGTTCCTGTGAGTGCAGTCCTTCAATGAAAATAAGAACCGTTACACCAACATCGTTTGGACTTCGGCCGCAGAAACGAGCTCTTTGCGATTTAGGGCATATGTGTGTAACATACGTTGGGCCGATGTCAGCCAGTGTTTTGAAGTAAATATATTTTTTATTTTTTATTATCATTAACTTTTTATCTAGCATTCACATCGAAAATGCCATCTCCCCTGAAATATTGACAGATGTATTCTTGATGTGAAAGTCTCACAAAATGGGAACAATGTGAGAACAGATACGTGGGAAAACGCACTTAAGGACATTAATGGTACTTAAGGACATCATCAGTCCAGTTATTTCTAAAATCCTAATTCAGAACATAACAAAGACCACAAGGAACACTGTTGAACCTTGCAGTGCGACATACCAAGAACACGCACTATGCCCCAGACAACACCAGCAGAGGAACAGTCTCGTCGTCTGGTTTGGTCAACACCAAATGTAATTCTCGCAGTTTAATATAGGGAGTGCATTGATCGATCTAAAAAGTTACTTCACATTGGCTGCCCTCATTGACACCAATTACCAGATGTACAATTCATAGATGGTTTTTGGTTTGACCATATTATGGTTCCGCGTTGCAACAACCAAATGCTTCTGCTAGTGAATGCTTATATTTTATTCCTTAGATAGTTTGAAATAAAACAATTACATAAACATGCAAACAAGGGTTTTGCCATCATTTATTTCAAAAACAGTCCAAAAAATAAATCAGTCGTTACGAATCCCTTTAAAAGAAATTAACGGTGTATTAAATACAGATGTACTAACATGTGTAGACAGGGATAATTTGGCACTAGCACTGTTTGTTTATTAACATTATCAAATCTAGGATTGCATTTGGATGGTTTGTTTGATTATATTTTAGCAAAAAACAAACAAAAAAGATTGTTCTCCCCATGCACTTGTAGTGATTAACTTTAAAACGTATAATTAAGAGTAATTTGATCAAACAATACAACTGAAATAATCACTGATCTCAGTGCCCTTCCTCTGAAAATGAACTAGTTATCTATTTACAAAGTACAAATAGTCATATGTTGCTCAAACACGTGTCTGTAGTAATACTTGTTGGAGTACAGGTAATGTTCTTGTTAACTTACTTTAGTGGGAGTAAGAGTTTAGAGTAAAATCAGATGTTCAGATGTTTAGTTCTTTAGTAGCATTGAGTCAGTGGACTTCAGAGTTGTGCAGGGCTGAGGTTTCAGAGTGCAAAAACAAATAACAACAATACACATTGGCTGAACGCAACATAGTAGTAGAAAATACTGAATGGTTACATAATTAGCAAAAAAACATTAGCAACTGTACAGTGGATGGATCCCTATCATTAAAGAGTTCTTTACTTCAACTGTAAGGATCAAAGGTAAAAAACAAAACAAAAAACAACAACAAAAAATGCCCTCCCTTTTTAGAGTATATAGAGGCTTAATAAGTTTGTAAAGATGTTTTTAAAGATATCCAGGGCAAGCTAACGGCTAACAAAATGAAGTTTTGAAAGTGAAAACACATTGAACCCCTTAAAATAAATGTTGAAGAACTCTAGTCGACATACAGCTCTGACAGTAGAGATTTAGTTGTAAAAGTCTGTTTTTGTCAATAGTATCAGTCAGTTTATTACGTAGATAAAATCTTAAAATTGCATCTTTTTAAGTAGAAATTACATATTATTTGTATTATTATAATCATATTATTACTATTTTAAGACACAGAAGAAGTTAATTTGGAACAAATGGCATTTTTATCTTGAAGAAAAGCAACAATAAGCAGGGGTGACATGCAAACTTTTGTCGGGGTCATTTTCTTCAACACCTACACCCATCTATCTATAATCCAGCAGTCTGACCATCCATATAAAGTCCTGTAAAACAAACGCCTATTCAACTTTGAGTCCATTGTTTGTTACCTGGAGCTGCAATGAGCTTTTCAACAGGATGTTGAGAGTGGTTAATTTCTTGCACACTTCGGCATTTGGCAACTGCACATCTTGGCATCAAAACTTTGATATGGCATCAAGGAGGTAATGTCTGTTCAAATGTTTGTTTAGTGGATAGATTCAATTCCGGCTCATGTTAATTGTGCTGTGTGTGTTTGACAGAGATCTGTGTCTTAAAGTGGTTGTGTGTTTATTCAATCCATGCATCTTTCGAGATTAATTTAAGTCTCTACTGTAGTAGGGGAGGAAGGTGTGGGATTCACAGCAGGCAATAACAAGAAAACTATCCTCAATATTCCTCAATACAAGTATGAACATTTATCAATACAAGTATCAACATTTTCAATACAAGTATGAAGATTGTAATTATTGTTGTTACTGTTCCTCATATGTACAGCGTCCAGTCTCTAAAGCAACATGGAAGCATGTTTATTCAAAATATTTTAAAAATATGTTGCTGTTGTTTTTATGATTCTGTTTATAAAATCCTGTCTGCTGTGCTTGATTGGTTGGTACTGAGAACCATGTTCTGGTCCAGGGTGGTGATACTAACTTTCTGGGGCATGAGTTGGCCACAGAGCGCAAGAAGTGGTTGATGCCATCAGATCTGTTCAATTAGCACTTTCAGTGGTACTTTAAGATGGGATGTTTGACTAGAGAGGAAACACACAGGTCTCAGATAAGATAGCTGAATAGCTGTGGTGGGTCAGCAGTGCGGGTTGATTGGCTGTAAGGCACTGTGGAGGGGTCAAGACAGGTCAGTCATACTAAGGCTCATGGAAAGGCCAGGCCGCAGGTATCCCACGGGGACACGACCGTTCTCCCCAGGTGACCCCGTGATGGACAGACGAGCCTTGCTCCGCATCGCATCAGTAAACGTCATCTGAGGGGTTATTAGGACAGACACAAACCACATAGACAAAGTCAGTTCATGCATCAACACACACAAGTTTGTATAAAAGAAAAGTAACAAAATCGTTTTTTAAAAATTCTGAATTTATGTATGCCATGTAGTATGCAGTGAATATGCTCAACTGGGCAAAATATATAGCATGTTATGGATGATTTGCGCTTGTATGATTATGAGAAGCGAAGGTTTCCTTATACTCAGATAACAATGACGATCGTAGCATACAAAAATGACGTATTTGAGCAGAAAAGCCATACCATGTCAATTAACAGTGATACTACACTTTTTACAAACTCAGTAATGGAATGTAGGTGGCATTTGGGAAGGTGTTGATAAATGTATTCATTACTGTAAAATAAGACCCTCTTACATAATTGGTCATGACATATTTATTCTAATCAAATCACTATTTAAAATAACTAGGTTATTATTGACATTAAACACTATTTCCTTTTTGGCTTTTCCTTTTAGCTTAGGTGGAATAATTAAAATATTTACATTATAATAGGCACTAGGATTATAGTCAATTCGATATAGCTATGACCTAACATGTAAGATATCAAACAAAGTTGAAGGCAAATTGTTAGGAAGGCCGATTTGAATAGTGCCAACAAGAACACTTAATTTCCATCCTTCCCGCATTTGTCAGATTTAGAGGTCGTTTAAACCTTCACCAGAGTCCATCTCAGTGCAAATGATAAGAGAAGACATGACAGCACGACAATGAGGCCATGAGGTGTGTCAGATAGAGTGAAGACAGAAGGTAGAAAGTGTTGGAGTATGAGGCGGACTAGGAAGAGTTAATTGACGAAGCTATTTATCATCTCTCCCCCTACCATCTTAGATCTTGACGCTTTCGATTCCATAAACGTTGTATCCTTCCTTATAGGTGGCATAGTTCTGGTGTTGCGGGGAGGAAAGTGTATAGTTCTGTGTGTGCTCTGGAGAGGTCAGGGTGTGTGTGAAGTTCTGTGCGTGCTGTGGAGAAGAGAGGGCATGTGTGTAGTTCTGTGTGTGTTGCGGAGAGGTTAGTGTGTTGGCAGCAACCTTCAACTTCTTGGCTTCAGCACGAGACTTGTAGCAGAATTCGACCAGCGCCACCAGCATGGCAAGGCCCAGACCTCCCACTAGGATGTAGAAAACTCCTGCCACATTACTGAGTGACAAAGCGCTAGTCTTCTCCTGTCGGGAGGCCACACCAACACACACAGGCAAATGCACAATGCGACCACCCCCACCCACCCCCCCCCCCCACACACACACACACCGATTTACACCGACATACACACACCCACACACAAACACAAAGCAGACCGAGCATTCATTAACAGCATAGTCCGCATTCAAACAAACACACACACACACACACACACACACACACACACACACACACACACACACACACACAAAGAGATGTGTATTAGATAGGGCAGTTCGAATGTCAAAGTGAAACTGTTTGACAAGCAATGACAGAGACAACAGTCCTCAACTACGCTCATTCCTAACTACTAGTTGACCCACTGAGGCCTGACACCTAACTGGTTTAATAAGTAGGCATCTTCTGAATCCTCACAGCAACTTGTTCTTAACCACAAGTCATGACATAATTAGGCTTTCATTTGTGATGTGCTTTCTTTTACTATAGAGACACCATGCTAAAAACACTGACGGACACCACAGAGAGTGAGTGAGCGAGTGTGTGAGTGTGTATGTGTACATGAGTGTATGCATAAGATTCTGTTTGTGTGCGTGTCTGTAAGTTAGTGTATGTGTTTGAGTGTATAACACATATCCTCCCATGGACTGACCTTGCTCCCAGAGTCCTTGGATCCACACTCCCCCTTATCGTACCACCATTTGTTTTTCAGCTTGTCTAAGGTGCCTTGCTCACTCAGTTTCAATACCGCAAGGTTTACTGGCACTCTTCAATGGGAATAACATAAATAACATCATTACCAATGTTATCTTATGTTATTAGAGTACAGCGTTTCTCAAAACCTTGGTCTTGGGGCTACATCTGGTAGTCAGAAGGGAATCTGCCTGACCATTTGGTATTGCAAGATGTTCTGGCCAGTGGAGGTTAACACCACAATTAAATGATCTGGCCCTTTAATCAAGATGATTGGTACAGTACAAGATAAATGGAACTACCCACTTATTACTTTCCAAATATATAGTTTAAATATGCCTTTTTTAAATAAAAAACAGACAGAATAACCAAACTAAGACCCCAATTTGTTGCTCCCTGAGACAGAAAGATTGAGAAACGCTGTAAGTCAGAAAGTAGTCTGGTGTAACAGACTAATGTGAAGTCCTCCGAATCCTCTGAGGGAGGGAGGGAGGAAGTTTTGGAGGGAGGGAGGAGTGGAGCGATCAGCACTGCTGCTCCATGTGGACTGGGTAAAGTGCAGTCTGAGATCAGACCAGTCAGATGTAAACCAGACCAGACAGGCGGCAGCGCATCGCATAGAGGAAGCAGCACACCCAAAAGAGTTGGGGCAGCACAACATCAGCTTGAAACATACACTAGCAGAACATCCCCCTTCATTCTGAGCTGTGAGGCACCATGTGTGTGCTGCTTACTCCGGTGCTTAAAACACAGATTGGGGTAGTGGTAGGGCCTAACCTGTCTCTCCTCTGCTCAACTATGTGTGCGTGTCTGTGTGTTGGTGTGTAATAACCTTGCTCTCCCCTCCACCGCTGCCGCATTCTCCCTTGTCATACCACCACTTGTTCTTAAGCTTGTCCAGCAGGCCCTGTTCGTTGAGCTTTAGGACAGCCAGGTTCACCGCGTTTCTACAAACACAGTTCATCATGTAGGACATATAAAGGACATGCATTACAGCTGCTTTTTGCTCGCTCTTCTAACAGCTAAGTGTGCACACTACTAGAACTACTACCAGAGGGCACAGCTTGTATATTTTTTAAGAAATTTAAAGATTTTTTCAACGGCAAGCAAGGTGGCAATTTCCTGACAGCTAACTAATAATAAACGTAGTATAACAGGCTTAGTCACTAAGTTGTTAGTTTGAGGTCAACAGCAGTCGAGTCAAGCTCAACTTGCTCAACCATAAGTGTCTTTGCTTTGGAACAGTTTTTCACAATTTTTACAGGATTACAGTAATTGGTTAGCAGTACTAGCAGTTGGTTAACAGTACTAGCCTTTGGTTAACAGTACTAGCAATGTTATTATTTTCAAGACAAATTCTGCAGTACTTGAATTGATATTGATTCAGTATCAACCATAACGTTATCTGTTAGGGAAACTACAGTGATTAGCTGTCAGTTTAGCAATAATGGTAATAGTTATATCCGCGTAATATTAAAAAAATAAATATTTTATGGAAATATTTATGATCTCATTTGAACAATAACTAATACATTACTGTGTCATGTGCCTGAAATGTAAAGCACATCAGCTTCCTGTTGTAATTACTGGCTGATACTACCTTTCTACAAAAAAAAGTTATAGTTGGTCCCTCAATTCAATAAATGCATAATTTGCTGACAGAAACAAATACATATTATTTTATGCCTACGCATCAAATGGTCGAAGAACATGTTTAAAACAATATTGTGAAAGACATGCATGTCAAGTTGTACAAGATTGACACACATGTAACGTGGTTCTGCAGAGAAACAGGAGTGTGTCAGGTCAAGTCCAAATGCAATTGAACAAACATGCAACATTCAATTCAGAGACACACACACAGTAGATACTTGTGCAGACACACACACACACACACACACACACACACACACACACACAAACACACAAAGATTAAAAGCCACAATCCTTGGTCAGATCATGCATTCCAAGCCAGTAAATACTATAAGTGCACTGGTTAAAGTACATTTGCATATGTGCATGTATTTAGGACAGTTATTGAAATATTCAACATGACAGAGGAATGTGTCTTTCTTCATCTGGAAGGAAATTGAATTGAGAATTCCTTGCATAAACCGATCCTACATACCCAGCCTGGGTAGGTAAATAATTCGGTCTTACCAATAATTTATCCTAGAAATACCATAACAATAAAGATGATTCCTAAACTGGACTTGCATAGTATATATCAGTACCAGGTAGATTTAGGTACACTTTAAAATTAAAATAACTCTAATAACAAATTACACAAAATATCCAAAATAATTAAGCACCAAAAACAACTATATCACATAGAGGTCAACAAATAAACAAATTAGTTTGAACTTATCATCTCTTATAGTGGTCTACATTCACACTTATCATTTTGACCTAATCTCATCTCATATGGTGGTCTACATAGGAAAGAATTAGTTTGATCTCATCTCATCTCATATGGTAGTCTACTTTCAAATGAATCAGTTTGAACGAACACCACTGGGTCCAGTAAATCCGTTTCTAACCAAGGCTCTACCTTAAATCATTCTATGCCAATTCAATTGTTAAGGATTCTGCTGCTAGAAAACCAGCATTGGGTGAAACCTCATCTGCAAGCAGTGTCGGGGATTTATTTGAACAGCTGCAAAGCAAACTTAGTAATAATTCTAGTAAGGCCAATATATTATATATTTTCTTAAGGCCAATATATTTTCTTTCTAACATTTTGGAAGGGGAGAGTTATTTATGTAATTGTGGGTAAGACAGGTTTAAATAGATGATGTATCTGCTAAGTGTTGATGGCAAGACTTCAGGACTGTTGGCTCCCATTTGCTAGATGTAACTGTTGTTCAAATTTAAATTCTATTTTAATTAAAAGTATATAATGTATTTAAAAAATAAACCACAGGAACAATTTATACCCTGGTTATAAATAAGATGAAGTATGAGGACAGACCCACATAACAAGGACCTGTTATCCAATCAGTGGAGTATCAAATGAAATGCAAACCATCAATTACGTTAACTAAAATATTGTTGTATGCATATTAGTAAATCAAACGGAATTATTGTTAGACTGGTCTTGCATGATTGTCAAATTTAAAGGCATAGTGCAAGACAATGCCATTAGGCTTTCATTCAAATGACCTTTTTGCCCTTGATGCTTTAAACATGAAAAAAGAGGCGTATTGTAATGATTTACAAGTGGGATAGGATATTGTAGATAACTTCCTTTTTGCCTTTGACTTGAAAAGGTGGCATATTCTGCACCTAGTCTAGATGACCACAATGTAATCTAAAGCAAGAGCATGACGAACGCACTGGATAAGGAATTATTTTTAAAATGTTCTGAATTTCAAATTTGTAATACCAGTATATGTACTTGCTTCAGAGGATATATTTTTCGTTTGGCAAATGGTTTGAAATGTTTTGTAACATTGATATCATGGCCTTTGTTTTGGAGGCTTCAGCTATAGCACTTCATTCAGCTGACTAATCCTGGAACCGTTTTACCACTGCTACTTTAATTAAGGATAAATTAAACTTTTCAAAAAAGCATTGTTTTAATACTCATCCTTGAGTTTCTTGGAGAAAAATCTATCTATTCACGGATGAGTAATGAAACAATAGTTTTTGATCAATACATTTTCCCTTAATTATAATGGCAGTGGTGGCAATATTCTAGCATTGGCTGGCTGCCACTGAATGCTTTGCTATAACAGCAGTATTTTCTACATAAAGTCATAAAGTAAGTTGTATTTAATGTTTTTAAGACAAACTATTGCATTAAACATTAACTTTCTCAGCTACTGTATTAATATTTTAAGTGGTATAGGCTAGATGAGGCTAGAGAGGCTAGATCGGGCATTTCAAATCCTAAACTAGATCCTGGTCAATTATTCTGTTTTTAAATACGTGCTAAATGGATAGTATATGACAATACAAATCTTTGGAGTAGACTGGCTATGGGGAGTGCTAACTGGAGTTTAGCCACATCGGAGTAACCAGTGGCAATGAACCGTGTAGTTGTAACCATGGTAACCATATTACTGAATACAAACCACTGAGGTCATCAGGGTAGGTGGATTACTATAACAACATAGAGACACATTGTTATACTATTCCACCCACCTTAATGGAGAACCTTTGGGGGTGGCGATGCCGTAGCCTTTGGAATCCAGGTTCCCTCCCACCTTCATGGTGTCGCAAGGCTTTCGCTGCTCAATGTACTCATTCATAGTTGACTCCAGCAGGTAGGCATACTTCCCTTTGGACTTCCTGACTCTTAGAACACCCTCGGCAGTCTTCTTTACAAATGGAGATGGTTCTGCAGACTTCATATACTGCCACATCTTGTCAAACAGGGCAATCTTAGAGCGCTAGGAAACACAAACACAAGCATGGAAAACAGGTTCAGTTTTTTGTCTTTGCTTACTGGCTACTCTGGCCAAATGTGCATCTTATAAGGAATTGGGAGAGAAGGATATATGCAATTTTTCAAAACAAATACAAAGTTAGAGAGGGGGAACTTTGCATGGGATTGACCTTAAACAGCAATCTATTCACAAAACCAGCAAAGAAAGTCAGCGGGACAAAATATACTTAGTTTAAAGTGATGCACATCGTAAAATGACAGGTGAATAACGCAATGGCTGAAATGGCCAAAATGTTATTTGGGGACCATACAAGTAAGACAGAAATAACTTCAGCTATTGCTGTGGAGATGGAAGGTATAGAGCTGTAAAATTATGTTTAGCTCAAATCTCAACAGTATTCACTATATTTTTTGGAGCCTGTAGTAGACCAAGAAAACTGCAACTTGTAGTATAAGCACATTCACCAAGCAAAGTGGATACACTGCCGCATACCTCTCTCTTGTGGACTCCATGCAGTGCCAAATTTCACTAAGTTTAGGAAGGTGAATGCATCTATTGACAACAACAACAATAATAATACATTGAATTGATAGGCACTTTTCAATCCATTCAAGGATAAGGCCAAGACATATTATATACAGCTAAAAAAAATCAATATACATTTAGGCAGTGAACATTACAATATTACAAGGGTAAAGAGTATACTACAACAACCACAAAGATCAGGTCTCATAAAGAGAAGGCTTTTTTAAATAGATTCATTTTGAGGAGCGTTTGAATGATGTCATTGCATCAGACTGTCTGATATAGGGTGGGAGAGAGTTCCAAAGTCATGGAGCAGAACAACTGAATGCCCTGACACCCATGACTTTGATCTGGAATTGGGGCAGAATCAGGAAACCAGCTTAAGAGGACCAAACAGAGCAAGTATGGGAGGGTGGGGGTTGGCCTCCGGAGGGATGTAAGTTAGAAGGGGGAATTGGTGACAAGGGGTAGCCCTGACGGAGTCCAACACCCACTGATCACGTATTTGACTTTGTGCCGAGTATACGGACACAACTCTCACTCTGGTTATTCAGGGACCGGATGGCTCGTATCAACGGCCCTGGTATCCCATACTACCGCAGAACCCCCCACAAGACTCCCCGGGGAACACGATTGTAGGCCTTCTCCAAGTCCACAAAACACATGTAGACTGGATGAGCAAACTCCCATGTCATCCCAAGCAGCCCCGCCAGGGTAAAGAGTTGGTCCAGTTTGGGTACCTCAGAATTCCTTCTCTGCTTTTTGCAGATGATGTGGTTCTGTTGGCTTCTTCAAAATGTGATTTTCAGCATGCACTGGAGCGGTTTGCGGCCGAGTGTGATGCGGTTGGGATGAGAGTCAGCACCTCCAAGTCCGAGGCCATGGTTCTCTGCCGAAAATTGGTGGAGTGCTCTCTCCGGCTTGGGGTTGAGCTGTTGCCTCAAGTGAGAGAGTTCAAGTATCTCGGGTTCTTGTTCACAAGTGAGGGGAAAGTGGAGCGTGAGAATGACAGGTGGATTGGTGCAGCATCAGCAGTAATGCCGGTGTTGTACCGGACCGCCGTGGTGAAGAAGGAGCTCAGCCAAAAGGCGAAACTCGCTATTTATTTGGTCTATGTTCCAACCTTCACCTATGGTCAGGAGATTTGGGTAGTGACTGAAAGAATAAGATTACGAGTACAAAGGGCTGAAATGTGTATCCTCCGTAGGGTGGCTTGGCTAAGCCTTAGGGACAGGGTAAAGAGCTAGGCCACCCGGAGGGAGCTCGGAGTAGAGTCGCTGCTTCTTCGCGTCAAAAGGAACCAGATGAGGTGGTAAGGGCATCTGATTAGGATGCCTCCTGGGCGCCTCCCTTTGGAGGTTTTTCGGGCATGCCCTACTGGTAGGAGACCCCGGGGTAGACCCAGAACACGCTGGCGAGATTATATATATCTCGTCTGGCCTGGGAACGCCTCGGAATCTTCCAGGAGGATCTAGAAAGCGTTGCTGGGGATAGGGACGGCTGGAATACCCTACTGATCCTGCTGCCACCGCGACCCGGCCCCCAGATAAGCGGCGGATAATGGATGAATGGATGGACGAATGGATTTTCTTTACAATCAACGATTTATTTGAAACAATCCCCCCCCCCCCCCGAAAAACACAATTGTCCCAAAACTCTTAAGTGATTTTTTTAAGCAACATATAAAAAGAAGCCAAATGTTGCTTTCAACTCTGCTCACAAGTTGACTCAACTAGATAAAAAATCTTATGTTATGTAGGCCTCAATGGGGAATACGCCTGCTGAATGTTTGTGGTGCAAAAAAAGAATGTTTTAAAAAAAGACAAATCATGTTTTAAAAATAACACACTTGATTGGAATAAATGTAGTTGACAGGTTTGACTTCTGTCAGTCAAGATGGAAGCAAATAAAGGACCAATGGACCAAGGTCCATAAGACTTTCTTCCATTCAACAGTAACCCACTGATGGATGGGTCTTACGTTCTAGGTAAGCCTCTTTCCCTGATTTTACCTTTGACCAATGGCTTTCTTACTTTTCCTCCACCTTTCAAACCATCAGCTCAAAGTTTTCTCTTCACAGTTGAACCTGAGACTTGCTTACTTCAACAATGGTTAAGCTGTGCTTGAAGCTTTTTTTGAGAGCCCTAAAGGACTTTGACCAAATAGTCACACCTTTTAACAATAGCTCTTTTATAAATACGTATCTCTCAAAGCCATTGTTTATTTTTTCTTTTTGATTTCAATGGGTGGTTTAAATTGTGTTCACAAAATGAAACCACCTTTACTAAGCTTGGCATTTGTAAAGTTTGGGTGTAAGGTTGGTTTCCTGCCTCTGTGATAATGTGTGAATTTGTGTTATAAAACCCTAGGCCATGTTTTATGCCAAATTATTAACAACACACATATAATTTACTATTTTACATTATCTCAGGCAATGTATTTGTGTGGGTGTGTAGGTACATTTTTGTATTAGGTTAAAGTAAACTCCTCATCCCACATCAACATCCCAAAACTTGGACTAACCTGCTTTGAAAGTTCCAATATGTTGTACATGTCCATAATCAAAATTATATCCACAACAGTGTAATTTAGATTAAGATTATCATGTATCCTTAAGTGTTCCATACCCTGAAAAACTCCTTAGTTGAGCCTGAGTCCAAAGTCCCATATGCTATCTCAGTTTGCTTCGCCAGGTCTTCAGCGCCTTCTATAGGAGACACCATCCTTTCCACAGTAAGGAAAGCAGCCAGGTTAGCCGTGTAGGATGAGATGATTATCAAGGTGAAGAACCACCACACACCTCCCACAATGCGTCCTGAGAGAGACCTATAGGGAGAACACAGTCAGACGACCATGCACACTATCACACCAACACTCACACAGTCAACATAGTCATCGCACCTTCACTACAAGATATACTCACAGATGGCCAGAGATCAAATGTACAGCTGATGAATGGATTGATAGATTAAAAACATACTGATAACAAAAACTGAGAAAGAGAGAGACGATGACCTGTTTTCCCGTAGCAAAGAAACGGGAATATGCAGCAAAAACACGGTACCCCTCCAAGAGGCGAGAAGGGGATGTGGCGTAATACACAGGTGGCTCCTGACTGGTGGAAATACTAATGGGAGGAACCAGTCATCAGGCTTAAAACACCCTGATTAACCTGCTTCTCTCTGTCAAGTGCCAATATAAGCTTTTCCTTGGTAAAGCTCATGTTGGGATGACGTCCGTCACTTAGTTGGGGGTCAGGGGTTTGGAGGGTGAAGAAGTGAGGTTGACTGTATAACCATCAGCCGGTAAGGAGCCACACTGTGTATTGCCACAGTGGTTGCCATGCCAACCTTGGTGAGATATCACACCCTTGCTGCATGAAGGCACCCAGACTAAACCACAGAGAGTTAAAGATGCCAAACTCGTTGGTTGACTCAGTGGTCATGGGCAAAGCGCCATCCTCAGGCTCCTCCAGCTGCCACTCATACGGGCTGAACCGAGAAACCTAGAATGGACACAGGGCAATGCATTGATGAAATAACAATACAACACATTATATCAAATTCACATTCATTCCTGTTTTTGATTTGCTGTTGGGCATAATTCTGTCACTTAATTAAAAAAAATCTAATGTGTGAACATTTTGGGACATTTTCGACCCCAAATATCTACACAATCATGTATATCTTCCTATTCTGATAAATGTTATTGTAAATACCATCAAGATTCAGCTTGTCTTGCCATATTAAAGTTAATTGGGTGATGGTAGAGATTGGTGTCATGTGTTTTTGGACACACGCTTATATCCCTGAACTGTCTGAACCAACATTCCTTTAATCAACTCCCAATGGTCTTGCACTGGTGTTCTGAACCACACTGAAAAAAACTGTCCACAAAAATCCTGGGTTCAGCTGTTTTAAGAGTGAGGTGTGCAAAGGATTGCGCATTTAGAAGTACTTAGTAACTGAAAGTAAATTAAAGGTAGTGACGTAGAATACATACTGTGGTTATACATTTACTAAAATACTTACATTTAAGGCAAAAATAGCAAAAAAAAATATTACTTAAAAAACACAAATTTAAAAAATCTTCAAAAACACTACTCAAAGGACAATAGCAAGCATTTGTAATTTGCTACTTTACAAACCTGCAATCAGCTAATAAATAATATTTTAATTTTAATTTAAATATTGTGCAAAAATTTATTTATTTCAGTAATTCAACCTAAAAGGTGATACTAACATATGAAAGAATTATTACATGCAAAGTGAGTTATTTCAAGCCTTTATTTGTTATAGCTGTGGCGATTATGGCTTACAGCTTATGAAACCGCCAAATTCAAAACCTCAGAAAATTTTTAGATTGTGAAAAGGTTCAATATTGTATGGTCATAATGTCATGATCCAATCTGCTAATTAATCCAAAACACCTGCAAAGGGTTCATGTGAAATGATCTAATTTTGGATCAGTAGAATTCTCAATCATGGGGAAGACTGCTGACCTGACAGTTGTGCAAAAAACCATAATTGACACCCTCCACAAGGAGGAGAAGCCGCAAAAGGTAATTGCAAAAGAAGTTGGATGCAAGTATTGTATCAAAGCAAATTCATAGAATGTTGAGTGGCAGGGAAAGTGTGGAAGAAAAAGGTGCGGGGATGACCGTAGCTTGGAGAGGACTGTCAGTAAAAGGCCATTCAAAAGTGGGGGAGAGCAAAACGCGGAGTGGACTGAGGCTTGAGTTAGTGCATCAAGAGCTACCACACGCAGATGAATCCTGTAAATGGGCTTAAAATTCATCTTGTCAAGCTGATCCAGAACCACAAACAACTTCAGAAAAGTCTTAACTTGGCTAAAGAAAAAAATAACGGGTTATTATTGCTCCTCTGGTCGGAAGTATTCTTTTCTGATGAGAGCAAATTTTGAATCTCATTTGGAAACCAAAGACCCAAAGTCTGTAGAAGGAATGGAGAGGCACACAATCCAAATGCTTGAAGTCCAGTGTGAAGCTTCCACAGCCATGTAATTTGCTGGTGTTGGTCCACTGTACTATATTAAGTCCAGAGTCAACACAGCTGGCTATCAGGACATTTTCGAGCACTTCATGCTTCCTGCAGCAGTCAAGCTTTATAGAGATGCTGACTTAATTTTCCACCTGCCCACACTACCAAAAGTACCAAAACCTGTTTCAATGACCATGGGATTACCGTGCATGATTGGCCAGCAAATTTGCCTGACCTGAACCACATAGAGGATCTATGGGGCATTGTAAAGAGAAAGAGACATGAGACCGAATGCAGAAGAGCTGAAGGACCCTGGTCTTCTATAATACCTCAGCAGTGCCACAGGCTGATAGCATCCATGCCACGCATCTATGAGGCAGTAATTCATGCAAAAGGGGCCCAAATCAAGTACTGCGTACATGATTATGCATCATTATACTCTCAGAGGGCCGACATTTCTGAATTTAAAATCATTTTTTTAATGAGTTCATGTAATATTAGGATTTTCTGAAATTTAGAATTTGGGGGTTTCATAAGCTGTAAGCCATTATCATCAAAATTGTAACAAATAATGGCTTGAAATATCCGTTTTGCATGTAATGACTCTAGTCAATATATTAGTTTCACATTTTAAGTCGAAAAACTGAAAAACCCTGCACGAGATTTAAATCCTTTGAGTTTCACCGGTAAATCTATTCCACAGTTTAAAAAACCCCTCTTTTCAGGCCCTGTTACATAGGGTAGTATCCTCCTACAATGTAAGATTAAATACTCTTATCACTCTAGCATTTCCAAGAGTGTTTACCGTTGCCAGGTGTGATTCCTTTCATCGTGATTCAAGCAATTTAAAACACAGGCCGAAACTGTCTAAAATCGTTTCTCAAGGTGACTTTAACAACCAGATTGATTTATTATTGATTGATGCAAGTACCTGCTTTTAAGAATCCGTGTCCTGTTAATTGTCTGTACTTTTGTGCTGTTTACTGTTTATCATGCTGTCGATCACCATGAAAGAGAACTCGTTCAAAGTTGACGTCTGGTTAAATAAATATCATTATTAAAAGACACATTGTCGTACTTGTGTTCCTATGGATAATTAAGAACACAGACACACAAATTTCAATTTTGCGATATAATACCAGTGTGAGAGTGGAGCTAAGGTGTCAGAGCAAGAGGTTGTCGTAAGCTATCAAAGAGAGCAAGATTGCTATACATTTACCACCGTGAAAAACATGAAACTAGAGGTCAACAGAACCAGAACAGAGAGCACCAAAAGATCATTTAAAAACATATGATGACAAACAACACTATGAAAAAAGACTGCTAAATATGGCTCCTAAGAGAAAAATAAAGTTGCTTTTTATTGTCCGGGTTAAATTCCAAATCTACAACCCTATCGCCAACAATTTAACTTTGAACCAGGGTTATCTCCGCACTGAAGCATCTTACCATGAGAAGTTGATAGACTGTTATAAGTGGTTTTCTCAAGTAAAAGGCACTAACAGGCTGGTGTTTGCAGGCAGCGTATGACTCTGGATTCTGGAATGTTTTTCTACATATTCTAAACTGGCTAGCTATACATTTCCACAAATTTAAAAGGATACAATAGTTTTGGGAGATTTAAATGGAAATGAAACTGGTTGTTAATAAATCTATATGTGTTTACATTCCATTTGATTTTACTGAGTGTGTTCAACAGTTGCTGGACAATATGTCCGTAAGAAAATACTTTTCTAAATCATAGATTTTAAAATAGCAAAGATACCTTTTTTTCTTCCTATTTCTAGTGTGCCTGCTGAAAGGGGATTCTCTATTAAAACCAGACGGCAGCCAGATCACGGCTTCTGGAGGGCAAAGTAACGCGGTTGATGCGCATAGTAAGCAGCTCCAATGACTTGGACAGCTTTGATTACTTCAACAGCTTTCAAAAGGCATTTTCAAAAAGCAGCGGTCGGTACCCTACGTGTCTAGGTGTACTGCAAAACCAATATTTCAAATATTACAAATAAAAGGCTCTTCTTGACTTGTGACTCAGCGTAAACCTATAGGCACCGTCATGGCTTTCTTCCTTCCTTCCTTCTGAATCTTTCACTCAAGCATAGAAAGTGTTTTCAAAGATTATTTTTTTTAAAACACGATGGCTTGAAACATTTGGGGTTAAAACACTTCATATATTACCTATTTAGCGACACGCTGGCACCAATGACTTCACTGAACGCAGTTAATAACGACAGCCTGTTAATATATCAAAAGTGGTATATTTGAAGGTTGCCAGTCCCTATGTCTGACTGCAAATTTTCCAACCGGAAACACTGGTGTGTAAGTCAAAGCGCACAGTCCTGCACTTTGTGTCTTGTCTTGTCGCAATCCTGAAAGTGTTCGGCTCATTCTGTAATATGTTTGGCTCCCATGCTGTAAACTACAGCAAACTCAAATCAGATATCAGAGACAGACAAGTAGGCCTATATACAGGAAATTACAAATTAAATTAGGTATTGGCAATTGTAGAATTTCACTGATATTGCTATTGACCACTACCATGTCTGGCAATTGTAGAATTTCACTGATATTGCTATTGACCACTACCATGTCTGGTATTGTGACCTTCCTAATGTCAACAATCGTGTGTAGAGAATCTAGGCATGTACAACATGAGTACAACCATGCTTATCATGACCGTTGGTATGTGGCAGCAGGGAACCTTGTCAGTGCCACATAGCTGTAGGGTCCAGCATTCTCTCTGTAGTATCAGAGTTACACCCCTAAAGATGCCCCATTTAAACTCATCAACTCAAGAATCAGACGTTGATATTTGCTCAAAAGTGGCACCGCCGGCTATCAGTGTCTACAAGTTTTTGGGGTTCTGAATGCTTTGAGCACTTCTCACAGAGGACTTTCTCGTCAAAGCTACAGGGTTATTTAGCCACTAGTTAGCAAACGCCAATTAAACCGCCAATTAGACTGAAAGTTTTAAATGTATTAAACTTGCATTATCCTGATTTCGAGCGTTGAATAAAATAAATTTACCGACCCCCCCCCCCCCCCTTTCATTTGAAATAAATCTTTACAAAGTATGGTCAAGAATTTGAAGACATATTGAGCAAATTGGGCCCGTCTATAGATAAACAATTCTTGACCTTGTATGGTTTTGGGTTACTGACCACAGGGGAAGTAGTGCTTCACCAGACTAGTTAAGTTAGATGTACGTTGGATTTTTTATAGGGGAAAGAACAAGTTTATAAACTGACAGCTGGTTTGCTGGCTAGTTGGTTAGCTGTAGCAGCTGCTTGATCTGCAGAGCTTGTATGACCATAATGGCAAGCAGGGCACACTTTAGATTTTAGAATGAATAATCAGAAGAAAAACAAGATCTATGATCAAAACAAGAATACTGAAAAGTAAGACAGATTCTGTATATAATATTAAAATAGCTTCTCACCAGAAACAGCACAACGCTGACTCCTATGTAGGCAAAGACGATGCACATCCAGATCTCATAAGCCAGCGGGTCCAAGAAGGAAAACACCCCTAGGAAAGTCACAGCCATTCCATTTACATTAGCAGCACACATTAAGCAAAGATATTTCCTATCCCTTTTTTTCTCAGGAGACAGATATTTTTTCAGCCTTTTAATGTGACCCATACAATATTATACGCAAATATTTTATAAAAAAAACAACAAACTATATACGTACATTGTCTACTAAAAATACACATTTTTCAGACTTTTTCCCTATCTTCTGAAGCACCCCTAGATGGCATCTCCCAACCCACTGTGACCTCGGCAGTATCATAATAAATCCTTGTGCTAGCAAATACTGTTTACTGATATGGACCAAACCTGTGTACATGGCTTAATTACTTCCACTTTTCCAGTGATCGTTGATGATTTTGCAGGTTCATTTTAGCTGAGTAGCCACCGGAAATGGAGTATCCAAGCTCACTTTCCTTTTGCTAAAAGTTGGCTAATTATAAATTAGTGGAGAGTCCCATTTATAATCAATATAATGTGTCTCCGATATTAGTGGAGAAGCAAATTTAGAACGAGAATAATGGGTCTTGTCTTGTGGATAGATTTTAGAGTGGTGTCTCCGATTAGTCAAAGGATAATTATGTTTCACATTGAACAAACTATTACAAGTATGTGACTGAGTGCACTTGATTGACAGCAAGGAAAAAGGTAGACACTGTCTGATGCAGATATATTTCATGCTAAGGTTTACCAAGAGAGATTTATTTAGTTATAATTTCATTTAATTTAATCTAATTATATTAGGGGTGCAATGGCTTTTAGGAAGGGACTGACTGAACCATTCAGGTCACCTCTCATAGTTTAATCATGTGTGAATCTTGAGAACTCCGGTTACAAACCAAAATTCATACTTCTTTCACACTGGACAAACGGGAGTAACCCAGATAGACTGTAGATTTGCGTTTCATCTGAAAGGGCTACTTGCCCTGTGTTATGGTCAAGAAACCTCAGCGGTTTGAAGTCAGTACATCAGTATGACAACAAAAGTCATGTAAAATGCTACAAGCTGTAACAAACCATGCATTTGGCTTGCTAAGGTAAACCACCCACGTGTTGGATTGGCTAGCGCACTTACTTATGCCAAGCTGCTCCCTCAAAGTGTTTTATTTGTCAAATGCACTGTATAACACAAAGTCATTCTGAGCAAAGAAATTCCTATGGCATGGCAGGCAGAAACTATGTAGAACAGAGCAAAACATATTCACACAAAAATGTTTTGCGTTGAGTTCAAGTATCTCAAACCAAAAGGGTGTGCCCGGAAAACGTCAAAAGAAAGGGGCCTTTTGGCTCAGCTCCTTCTTCACCAAAACGGTCCGATACAACACAAGCATTACTGTTGATGCTGCACCGATCAACCTGTTAATCTCATGCTGAATTTTCCCCTCACTTGTGAACAAGAGCCCAACATACTTAAACTCCCTCGCTTGAGGCGACAACTAATTCCCAACCCGAGAGAGCACTCCACCCTTTTCCGGCAGAGAACAATGGCCTCGGACTTGGAGGTGCTGACTCTTATCCCGACCGTTTCACACTCAGCTGTAAACCGCTCCACTGCATGCTGAAGATCACATTCTAAAGAAGCCAACAGAATCACATCATCTGCAATAAACAGAGAAGCAATTCTGAGGTTTCCAAACAAGACAACCTCCTCAACCCGGCTACGCCTTGAGATTCTGTCCATTAGGATCACAAACAGAACTGGTGACAATCGGCGGCCCAGGCAGAGTAAAAGACCCAATAAAATGTATTTCACTCTGTGCAGAGTACACGGACCCAACTCTCACTCCAGACCAAATGACTCATAGGAACGGTCCCGGTACCCCATACTCCAACAGTACCCCCCACAAGACTCCTTGATGGACATGGCTGTAGGCCTTATCAAAGTCCAAAAACAACATGTAGACTGGATGGGCAATCTCCCATACCCCCCAAAACAGCCCCACCAGGGTAAAGAGTTGGTCCACAGTTCCATGACCAAGACCGAATCCGCATTGCTCTTTCTGGATCCGAGGAGTCTTCTTTCCGATACTCTGCCACAAGCTTTCCCAGGTGGGCTGAGCAGTGTGATACCCCAATTATTGGATTACACCCTCTGGCCCCCTTTTTTAAAAATGGGAACCACTACCCCGATCTTTCATTCCACTGTCCCCAACTTCCATGCAACATCGAAAAGGCGTGTCAGCCACAACAGCCCAACAATGTCCAGAGCCTTCAGCATCTCTGGGCAAATCTCATCCACACCAAGGAGCTTCCCAACTACCTTAGTGACTTCTTTCAGGGAAGTTCCTGAGACTCCCCCTGGGTCTTCAAACTCTGCCTCCTCCACAGAGGACGTGTTGGCGGGGTTATGAAGTTCCTCAAAGAGCTCCTTCCATCGATTGACGATACCCCCAGTCAGGGTCAGTGGTTCTCCTCCCCTGCTCAAAGGAGCCTGGGCTAATCCCTGCTTTCTCTTTCCTGGTACCATCTGCTGCTTCAGGAGACCCATGATTCAACAAAGCCTGAAAATGCCTCCTTCAGTCTGACGGCTTCCTTCCCTGCTGGTGACAGGCACCGACAGCCTTCTGACTACAACTCCTAGCAGCTGCTTCCACAAAGGAGCCTTTGAACATTGTCCACTTAGAATCAATGTCCCCAACCTCCCTCGGAATGCACGAGAAGTTCTGGACATTCGTTCTGGACCAGGTGCTCTTCCAGGCGTTCCCAATTCACCCTCTCTCCACATTTGGGTTTACTGGGTCTGTCAGGCAGTCTCCACCGCCATCTAATCCAACTCACCACCAGGTGGTGATCACTTGACAGCACTACTCCTCTCTTTACCCGAGTGTCCAAGACATACTGTCGCAGGTCTGATGATACGACCACAAAGTCGATCATCAAGTTGCAGCTTTGGGTGCTCTGGTACCAGGTATACTTATGAGCATCCCTATGCTCAAACAGGGTGTTTGCTATGGACAATCCATGTCTAGCACAGAAGTCCAACAACAACACAACACGCTGGTTCACGTCCAACAGGCCATTCCTCCCAATCACCCCTCTCCTAGTTTCTCCATCGTTACCCACATTGGCGTTGAAGTCCACCAGCAAAACTATTGAATCACTAGATGGAACCCTTTCCAGCACCCCACCCAGCAATACAATTTACCAGTCAGGGTGAAAAACTAGTTATAAAAAAAAAAAACGTCAGAGTGAGGTCCACTACATTTCAATGTCACTGGAAGTCAGGAATAAAAAATGTTTTGCTGCGATAACGTTACCAACCAACTGGCCCCCTAGTGGACAACGGTTTCCGGTGAAAGAATCTTAATGGACATGTTGGATTTTCACAACTTTTCCATCAGAGGGGACCATTGAAATGAACAAGAAATGGAATTGTTCTATTACCGCGAACTGCTTACTGTTGAACTATCATTTGACATTAAATATATCAATATAATGGAATCAGTTAACATATTTATAATATTAATATTTGTTTTGAGGGTATATTTTTAACCTTCTAATAATATAAGCCTATTATAAAAGATTGTTAAAATTACCTATAT
This sequence comes from Galaxias rostratus, assembly GCA_036024795.1. Classification (NCBI taxonomy): domain Eukaryota; kingdom Metazoa; phylum Chordata; class Actinopteri; order Galaxiiformes; family Galaxiidae; genus Galaxias; species Galaxias rostratus. The sequence continues at coordinate 5,806 of JAVQJS010010761.1, read as the reverse complement.
GTTATTTTCCACTGTAACTTCGACAAGCTGGGCTGCGGTAGCACAAAAGCTGTCCACTCGTTGACACTTGCATTGAGTGCATACCATACACACGCTATAAGGGATATTGCAGTGCGTTGGGCGCCAGCTCAATTGATGAATTGTGAGGAGTGCACAAGGTTGGTTTCAGTGTGATGTGCGCAATTTGCCAACATGCCACATCATATGTTTACTGAGTTGACTTGGGGGCAGCGTTGTGTTTACTTATCTAAAATATACAAAGAGTAGAGTAGTAGAGTGGTAGTAGTTTCTTCTGAGTAGAAGAAACCCAGATACAAAAACTCCTGTTCCATGTTCTGAGAAACAATAGACTTAAAAGTGCACAAGATCCTGTATTCTTTCTCACTTTCATCGGCTTCTTTGTAGATCTGTGTGTTTTCTATTGAATCCAACAAAAATTTTACCAGATATCTTCCTGCTTTCTCAATACAAGTTTTCTTGTTGTTAAAGGTTAAATATTTTTGTACATTTGCTACGGACCCCCTGAGGCTTTCTTGTAGACCCCATTTGAGAGCCAATGTTGTAGCCTATATTTCATTTAATATTTTATTTGTTGGTTTGTTTAAATAATGTAATGATTTTATATAATATTGGTATATACAAATCAAAACACAAACAAAACACAAATCATATAAAAATAAAGAGAGCACGTTGGAAATGGCAAAGATATTTTTCCCAACATTTTCTTAACCCTAAGCCAAACCATGACACCAAAATCTTGATACCAATCATGAGCTTGTTGAACCATTGCACCCTATTTATACATTATGATACATTTTTACAGATTTTGGTGCTTATTATTCCACATCCCGAAAATTGTGAACCAGGGACTGAAAACCCCAATCCTACGGAACAGAATGACATTCCTACAAATATTCAGACAATTCCGAGGACAACGTATTATTACTATTATAATTTTGCATTTTGGTCCTCATCAGTTAGTCATTCATTTAGACTGTTAATTATCAATGCTATCACAATGACGGTTTACAAATACATTACTAATAAGATGTAAATACCAGGTTTGGACTTCTGCGGTTTCTTGATCATGATAGAGATGCCGAGAGACATGAAGGGTTTGGAGAAGTCAATAACCTCCTCTCTCACCAGGGTTATGGTAAGTGGGGCCACGGCAATGTCTGCTTTCTACCGTTAAGTGAAAGAGAGAATAAAATGATAAAGTGAACCTCTTGCTCTTAATTTTGGTCTAACATCAGTAAATGTGGAAAAAGCTAAATCCTTTTTCTTTTGCAGGATGCAGGCTGCTTGAAACAAAATTAATTTGTTTTGTGTCGTAATGTTTGCAAAAAAAAAAAGCTGTCGCAAATTTTATATTTTGGATACAAAATATTTATAGAATGTTCCCACGGCAGAGTCAAGACAGTTTGTGGCTTACTGCAGTAATTACCCTTAGTAAACTGTATGCACCAGGTTGACATTTAATTTATAAATAAATCATTCATTCATAGCTGCTCTATGACCACTAGGGGTGTAAGGAAATATTGATTCACTGCAGTATCATGATATTATGTTTAGCCATACTTTGTTGATTCTTAGTCTAATATGTTTACATTGACCACCAATTTGGAATAGCTTCCAGTTATATATTTTTGTGTCCTATGTATATTACTGTGTCTCACCCCATAGACCAACTCTCCAACCATGCCATTCCAGATCTTGGTCTCTGCGTCACGCGCTCCATATTTCCCGTCTCCCACAATCCTTAGCTGGTAGCGTATGCCACAGTGCTTTGCAATCTCAGCAGCAAGGTCGACACAATATCCTTCGTATTGATCATTGTCCTGAAACAACTCAGAGTTCTTCTTCATCATGACATATGGGGCTTCCTAGACACAAAAAAAACAAGATCAAAGGAAGTCCAACTACTCCTCTGGATCTGCCAGGACCACAGAAAAAAAACTTTAAACCTCTGAATGTAACAGAGTGGAGTGGGACTATGTCTTTGTCACAGAGCTGTTGTGTTTTACCAGTATAGTAGTAACGATGACCGTCTTGTTTTCCATGCCTGTGTCATTAGGGAAGATGTCTGTCTTGGTCACCACCATTTTGTCAACCTCATTCCAATAACCAATCTGAGAACAGACAAATGCACACATTGACAACAATTACATTGTCTGCATAGGTGTTTAATTCTATTTAGCTAAGAAAGGTTCCTAACTGAAATGACCGGACATATCTAAGTGGCATCCATTCCATCTTCAGCTATGCCCTAAAGTTATGCTTATATGCTTTCAAATATCAACGTTATCAACGTTCACAAAATTCAGAATCATAATAGAGTGCTCTAGATATTCTCAATGTGACATATTTGGTTTAAATGTTGTGACAGGTAGGTTCCTACGTCCTTATGAATTCTCCTTCATACCATGGTGTTTTCCCTCGGGGCTGAGGACAAGTACATAGTGAGTCATTAGGACGCACTTCACGCCTTTAACTGGCCGTAGAAGGCGGCCTCATTGAAAGGTGGTCCAAATATCAAATCAATCAATGTATATTAAAAAAATCTTTGACCTAGCTATTATTATTGATCAGCATTAAGTAAGGAACTTTCTGCTAACTACCACTGATACCTTCTCTCATTCAGTAACAGATCTTGGCATAGGCTTAGGGCTGAGGGGACGAGGGCCCAGCACATGTACGCACACAATTCTGTTCTCTAAACAGTTCAATCTATGTCTCAGTGTTGAGGCATCCGAAGTATGTGGTACAGACGGACATGAGGATATGCTATGAAATTAGCAGTGATCGACGCCTCGGGCGGTGGATAAGACAGAACTGCCCCTGTTCTCATTGCTATTAAGAGGAAAAATGTTTGCTAATGGAAAGAAATTGGCTTGTACTAGGATTCCAGTGTTGTTTCAATAAATACCTTCAATGGTCCACTGTTCTTCAGTTCCATGACATTGACAGAGTAGTTTACCCTCTTTCCATACTGGTCAAATTGGATGGTCCCTGTTAAACCGTCCGCACGTACCTAGACCAACACATACACCTCTGTTAAAACCATAATCCAATGCACTTTGATGGTAAAAGAACTGTCCAAACATTAACATAAAACTGAGTGCACTCTAAATTTAATCATATTTTCTTTCGTATTACATTGTCATCTCAGAGTTGCTGTGAATTGATCAACTAAAGAATTAAAAGCAGATCAGAAACAATTATTAAATCAAATTTTTCAAGGTGGATGTGTCTCTACAATAACCCACCAAGTAGTGATGCGTGGGACAAGGTTTTTTAACCTGCACCCATCTGACCCATTATGAGAACCAATCTGCATCGCCCAACCCACAGGAATATGATTTAATCAACGACCCAAACACGACCCGCCAACCACCAACTTTATGGTAGCGCAATTGTCAGGAATGAGTGCCACCTCAGCTTGGGAGCTGCCAACAGTGCTTTCCTGCTGATAAGAGCTAAACAAGCGCCAATTTGCAATAGCTGTGACCGCACACATTTTTGTGGACTGACTGACCGACAGAGTGACTTATTGTTTTTAACAGTTTTTTGTTGAATAACAGCAAAACAAGTAACTCTTCATTTAAGACTTCAAATCTGTCTCTCTTGCTCTCTCTCTCTCTCTCTCTCTCTCTCTCTCTCTCTCTCTCTCTTTCACTCTCTCTCTCTCTCTCTCTCTCTTTCACTCTCTCTCTCACTCACTCACCACACACACACAAACATTGATAACTTACTTGGAACACTGCTTTGACACTTTTCAACCCGCCCGCCTGAACCCGCAATATTTTCCTGTAAGCTTACTCAAACCTGCCCGACCAGGGGGCTGTGGGTCGACCCGTACATCCCTACCACCTTGGCTAATGGTATGTATTGTAATGTGGTTTGGGGTCTTCCCAAAGTAACCTGTTTCAGGGCCCGTTCTATCTCTGCCCCCTGAGCCCATGGCACAGCAGGATTGGCAAGACAGTCTCCACTGTTCCCACGACGACTCATGTCAATTCGCTGCTTGTGAAGAAAACGGAACGCTTCAGTCATCACCTGGACTGCGTCATAGGTCAGAGCCGAAGTGTACTGGAACACACAGACGTAAACAGGTATCATACATAAAACAGTAATCTGTAACTGAAGTCTTTGCAGCATAGCATGTTTTAATCAATGTGAATTAAAATGTGTGTCTGTGTCTAAGTTTGTGTTGTAATACTTCTGTCGACTGTAATAGTCCCAACAAATCTGTGACTGTAGTGTTGTGTTATGTTTGGCTGAAATGTTCTTTCTTGACAATTGTATTTCTCTAACTACAATTGTTTTTATTTATTTTCTTGGTCTTTTCTTTTTTTCTGCAAAATAACACATTGAATTGCCTTTGTGATTTAAATGTACAAGGCAAATTGATTTGAATTGATTACTGCATGTGGTGCTGAGTCTTGGCCTGTACCACAAAGCAAGTTGTTTCTTTTCATTTTTGCTTTATTTGACAGGACTGTAGGTAGACAGGAAGGGTGGGAGATTGATATAGCGAGACATGCAGCAGAATGGCCAGTGCTAGAATCAACCCTGAGCTGCTGCCTAAAAGACCAGCCTTTGTGATGTGCACATCAAGACTTAGATGTTCTTTGCCATGCTATACTATGCATTAGCTTGCAAAGGGGATCCCAATGTTAACTCATTATAATAAGTGATTGTATTTGATATACAGCTTTAGACACCCAAATCATTTTATATTGAAGGAGATGACCCAAAGTTTGGTAATGTGTAGCACCTACCTGGGACAATCCATGCTTTGTAGACAATTGAGAAATGTCAGTGTTTTAATATGAAAGTGAACTGAAAAAGAGATAAGTCGTCGTAAAAAATCTTTTTCAAATTTTTATTTTTAGAAAACCTTCATGCATATTTACAGTGCCTTTGGGTACAGTATTGTAGCACCAGGAGTGACTCCAAGCATGCCGGGTCTACAACTTCACGTTTATGGTTGTAGTCATTAAGTTCGTAATGTTCTTTAGTTATTGTATACGTTTATTAAGTGTTCCCCAAGTTAGATATAATTTGTATTTCTGTTAATATATGGTACTGTGACTGTGAGTTGTTTGCTGGTAGATCTTGTCTTTTCTTTTTCCAGAGGAAGGGAAGTATTCCCTTGATTGCAAAGCGTTAACCCACATTAATTGTGTCCAATCCTAACTGTTCAGTTGAAAACACCACAATCTGTCATGCTTTGCTAGACTCTGATTGGCTCTGTAACAGGTACAACAGGTACAGCATTACCTGTGCACCATAGGTGACGGTCGCACGGTCTCTCGCTCCTGTTACGCTACGCATTTTTGCAATTTTCTTTGCATTTTTGTTGTCATTTTTGTAAATATTTGTATTGAAAGATGTGTGCCACACACAAGAACCCTATCATCAGGTATGATAGAGAATAACTTTTGCACATTAGAACACAGTTGGGGAACATCCCTCCACTCGATGATCTACCATTACCTGAACCACGGAGACAAAAGAAGCGGCGCGGGAAACGAGCTGGTGTGCTGGTCCGTCTGAGGAGAAGAGCCCTCTGGCCTCCTCTACCGAGTATTCTCCTGGCTAATGTCCAGTCGCTGGACAATAAACTGGATGAACTCAGAAGCGGGCTGGCTTTCCAACGCGACATCAAGAACTGTTACATTCTAGCCTTCACGGAGACCTGGCTCAACCCGCTAATCCCTGACTTCGCTATCGCCCAAAATGGTTTCTCCATTCACCGCCAGGATCGAACGATTGACTCGGGAAAAGGTAGGGGCGGCGG
>JAVQJS010010742.1:0-27115 GCA_036024795.1 Galaxias rostratus | reverse complement strand
GAACATGCAAACTCCACACAGAAAGGCCCTCAGGTGGGATTCGAACTCAGGACCTTCTTACTGTGAGGCAACAGTGCTATATATATATATATATATATATATATATATACAGGATATTGATTTCAAGAGGAATGATCTGAAAAGAGATTCTTTTAGTTGTCCCAGGTATTGATGACACCTTACTACAAAATTATTCTTTTTATTGTGGATGACCAACACTTCTTTTCATTACAATGTATAGATTAAGAAAATTAAAAGACTACCATTGTACATTGAATTTTCATAATACATCATAACTGTAACCTTATAATTTGTCTGATATACTGCATATCATTAAATTGTCTTCATACTACCAATGAGGAGTGAAATCAGTCAATATGGAGATACTTTGTTATCTTATACAAAAGCATTTAAAGAGGCCTTATACAAACCAATATATTGTTTAGGCGATTCCTGAGCTGTAAACTCGGGGCACTCTTGTAGTTTTGGAGTTGCGGTCAAATTTAACTTTGGAACAAAACAAAGTTGGTCAGAAAGATCCCTTTTATCCTATTGTCCAGTTTTATCCTGCAATTGAATTGTTTATATCCTGATGACTTGCTTGCCAAGGGCTTGTGATCCTCAATACTACAGTTAAATTGGTCTTTCATGAGCCCAGCCATTTGCACAAATGAGATCACCGTCCATATCAAAACAAATCAAAACAATAACCACATAGTATGACACTTTATTTATAATACCCAAACAGGGACTGATAATTGGCTTGTTATCACACACTTGGTGACATTAAAACCAAAGGGGGCCATACAGTTTTCCAAAATGTAGGTAGAATGTATCAAAAAAGCCAATACTCTTCATAGTGGGTGGTGAATTCAAATAATTATTATACATTATAAAGTTACATTCAAAACTGTATTTTACAGTCACAAAATTATACATCTGAGAAATGCCAATGCATTTGAGAGTCTAAAGTGGGTTTGGCAACATATGTATATATGCTTATTGTCACAAACTATAATCTTGCTATTTACTCTCGTCGTTCCACAAATGAACCTGATTAAAGTTCACCAAGACTCCCAGCCGTCACATTTGCATATAATCACTATAATGTACTTTAGGTTGTAGCAGGACAAGCAAATATAAGAAAGGCTATAAAAATACAAACACTATTTTGGTTGGGACACATTGTTAGATCCTAGTCAGCACTCATCATATTTACTCCACCAGTGCACATGTAGCATACATCAATTACATTTTATTACAGTACTGAAATAAATCTTAGAATTTGTAATGCAAATAAACTTTTGTATCTATAAGTGCCGCCTTAAGGCATAGTTTTATGTCACATTACAATAAATTCAATACAGGTATTCCTGTAAATATGAACAACATAGATTGCACCCAACATTAACTGTAGCAAGAACTCTAACCTTACCACTCTAGTCGAACACAAATCTATTACATCACAAATATATTTTCTTTCAAGGTACTTTACTTCATAATTTACTTAATACCAGCAACACAGCTATAACGTAAATTCTAGTAAACTCCTTCATTTAATTAAAATTTTTAAATTAAAAATCTACAATCAGCTAAACACTTTTTGGATGATTCAAGTGTTTTCAGCATTAGCTGTGCAAATTATACTAATTAAATCGACACTTGATCACTTCAACTTTCAGCTGTTGCACCAAAACATTGCTTTGTGTCAGTTTTCGATACATACGTGGAGGGAGCAAGTTTAACATCTCTGAACTCTGAGTGCAACAAAAAAAAAAGAGTGTTATACAATGCTGTAGCTCTGCGCGATCTGACAACATGGGTTTATGAAACAAAAATGTAAGTCCCATGCAAGACATAACAATTTTGTGGGAGCACAAAAGCTAGCAGACCTATAATTCTAGCCACTTTAACCAAGACTGGTTGGTTAGCTAGGGATACACAGAAAGTGGCATCAACAGCATTGTTGACTTCATAAATATATTGTTTAATTTCACTTTTGAAATGAACCATGGCAAAACAGTAAACAAAACAGTGGCCAAAAACTGCGAGCATAGAATCGTCATTTCAGTTCATTACCTATAATTAATGATAAATAATAATGTATATTATATTATATATCTGGCTCAATTCTCAGAAATTATGTCAAAATAATACAAATATGTATTTTCTACCCTAATCCATCTGGCTTTGAAGCAATGCATGGTGTGTTTTGCGCTCGTTATTTTGTATAAATCTAGTTATTCCCTACTCTATTCCTGCTATTAAAAACTGAAATTTGGCAGCTCATTAGAAGCAGATACAAATACACTTTTTTTTTGCAGAGAAGAAAATCAGATCCTCCAGTGCAGCAAATGAAGGCCTTGATTGGATTGTGCCTCTCAAATATTTAACCAGGTGAGCTCCTACAGCTCTGAACTATATGATTGGTCACTGAAGTGTCACCTGAGATCATAAAAAGATGTCTAGTGACAAACTAGTGCAGTCATTCAGTCAGTCAGGCATGGATCCGCCTGGGCTGGGTCAGATCATCAAGTGCGATGAAGGGTCAGTAAGGAGAGGTGATACATCTATTCCACGCTACAGGCTCCCTTTAGGTCAATGGGGTGTTCAAAAGCCGCCTGGATGAATTGGCCAAACAAACGATCCATGTAGCCTTCACCACGAGGGAACAAGCCCTCCAAGAAGCCAATGTGTCCACCATGGGAGGTCACCAGCAGGGCAACATTGGGAAGGCGCTGGGCAAGTGCCACTGGAAAAGCTGAGAAAGGGGTGTTCAAAATTAAGGTAAGAAAGAAAGAAAGTGCCCTCTGGAATAAATTTATTTGCAAAGATTTGAGATGCACCGATATCAATACTTTGGGCCGACAACGATTAGTGGCCGACAATGGTCAACCAAAACTTCCCTGTCAAAATAGTTGTTTGAATAATATCTTAACATCTCATATATATCATAACAAAATAAATCTGTCTTTCCACAGGCTGTGAAGATCTTTTTAATTTTTCTAATTATGCACATTAAGATCCCGCACAATAAGAATTATTAGGGATAATCCTTGATTACAGAAGGGAGGCTTTTAATTTTGACAGGGTCTCTGTTAAATTGTTTTGTGTTTCCAAATGGTAACAAAAATACTTCACTTGGCTATTGTAGCAGTAGAGGTGTTATAACTAATGTTTTTTTTGTGTTCTGTTGCCACCATTTTGAAAAACTTGTCCAAGTGTCTACATGAGAAGTTTTTGTTGTTGAGGTTCCTCCTCTTGATAAGAGAGCACGCGTTACATTAGGCCGTTCTGTAATTCTCCGAAGCTCTGAAAGAGCCGCACTTACTCTTCATTTGCATGAAAACAAAGGTGGTATGGGCTATGGCACATAACGACTTTGTCACAGCTTTGACATTGTCATCACGCAGATAAGGGGGGACTGTCCCTTCAAGATTGTCAAAGGACAGAGTCTCTCTGAAGACAAATCATACTACTTTGAAGGAGTTATTTTCAGCACTAATCCCTGGTAAATATATTTCTAATCACAATGTTACATTACAATCTACCTGATCAATTAATGTTTTATTTATTTATTTTCTTTAAATCTGTACTCTTTCCCCACAAATAACTCTATTAAAGTTCCAGGGAAACCACGTTGGGATCACTAACTTTCCAGTGCCAGGCTACTACTTACCATGTTTGGGGGAGAAGGGGTCATCAGCAGCATTTAGGCAGAGGATGGGCACTGTGGTCCTGGGAAGTTTGTAGTTGGGACTGGCATCCTGGTAGTACTCAATGCACGACTTGTAGCCAAACATTACTGAGGTGAAGCGCTCGTCAAATTCACGGATGGTGCGTGCCTTTGTGAATGGGAAATTAAGGAATAGGGAGATTAACACTGGGCTGGGGGTGGAATCAGAAAAAATCTTCCGTCATTCTGCTGTTTTCATATCCAACCTTGAGGACATGGTCCATGTCTACCACTGTCTCCAGCATCTTCCTATGCCTGCAATAAACAAAACAGCATACCATGACTTCTAAATCATTCAGGTGCACCTCTAGTCAAAGCAACACAGGTGGCCACTACTGTGACTGGAACAGATCAATCTGACTGTACCGGTTGATGGCGCGGCACAGGTTTCCAGCTAGGTGGCGGTTGAAGATCATCCGATTGATTGGCTGCTCCAGGGAGGTGCATGATTCCTCCGTGTCCCAACTGACGGACATGGTGAGCCCGGCAACGAGCCCGGCCTTGCTGCCCATCCGGGCTAAGTAATTCAGCAACAACATGCTAGGATGTGACGCAGGAATGGAGGGGGACAGGTAGAAGAGCACAGGAATACAGTAACTATCAGAACACTTCGAGTGACAAGAAGGATCTCACTTTGCAGGACAGGAAATCAAACTGAAAAAGCGAAATGAAAGATAAATGAAAGATCTGACTTTTGAGGCAGAAATATGGAGCTTTAGCAAGTGAATGCAGGAAAAAGCTAACCCTTTATTCACCTCTTAGGAAAAGTGATCTTCAATCCTAAAACCATACTTTCAATTTTAAATGAACTGCAATTTAATGAAAGATGGAATGTTCAGATCTGTTGACTTTTACCCTACAAATACTCACCCTCCTAGAGACACACCAGTGCCCAGCAGAGGGGCTTGGGGGAAAAGTTCTCGCACATGGAGTACCACCCGCTCCAGGTCTGACGTGTCGGCTGCACAGAACGTGAGGGGAGTCTGAGGGATGGGGCAAGACGTTTTTGACAAAGGTTTTTGTTACTAGGCCATGGTTATCAGAAAGGAGGGTGTCATCTATATACAAATCTATTAAGTTTCATGACAATGCATAGTATTTGAAGAAAAATTAATGTATTTAAAAAAAATCTTAAAAAGGGAGGATTAGATGTAGAAACAATCCATGTTCATGCTTACAAGCAATTCCTCTCCTCCAAAGCCTCTGTTGTTGAACACCACACATCTAGATAAACAAAAACATTGAATACAAAATCAGAACCATTATGAGCATTGAATAGCATACAAATATATGTATTGTTTTTTACCAAGTTCAAGTGTAGCACGATACAGTAGCAAAGGTTAAGGTGAGACACCTGCTTAAAAACACGTACATGTGCAAAGAATGTTATATGTATTTTACACAACTCACTAATGCAACAGCTACAAGTTTACGAATTGCTCCACTCTTTCTGACACATTTGTACACCATCAGTGTTTAGGTCCATACACAGGATACATTGACAACTTTGTTTTAAAGAAGATTAAAATAAATACCCCTCAGGCTACAGACTGAAATAGACATGTATCGGAGTACACAAGTAAGCGGCAATGTTACAAAGTTATAATAATTGTGCCAGTTTATTGACATGTGATGCTGAGCCTCCTTCAGCAGGCCTCAAATTGGCCACGCTATATTGGAGGTTGAGAGAATGGAAGACATCGCTATGGGTGGTCCTTCACTTACAGGACCAGTAACAGAGTAACAGAGAGTAACAGGCCCTTGTGCTCTCTGTTCTGGTGCATCAGAAATAGAATGGGTACAGTTCCTTGAGACCCGCATGGAAGCAAAACCATTGGTTTTAAGAAGCTCAACAGTTCACAAGATACAAGATTTGAGAGAGCCCTTCCAAAATGGGGTAACAAATTCTAATTGCGGTGCCTGCAAAGAAACCCCCAATCCCTTCTTGTTTAATGCCTGCTGTTTGCAACCGAAGAGAGATCAAAACAGGACAGGGCAGGGACTGTTAAAGAGTTGTTTAATCACACGATTACTTCAAAAAACATATTTACTCCTAACCCCATTGATTAGCGTTTTGGCACAGACTAGATTGTTGCATTATAATTACCAATGTGTTACTTTTCCAAAGTGGCCGAATCAACGGCAGAGGCGATGTTTTATTTTGCTTAGTTTTTCAGTTTGTGCCTTATTTGGCAGGGAACTCCTCCAAAAGAGATGTAGCTTGTATGAGTATATAGATATAATAAATAATAAAACTAGTGTTAATACTTTACACAGCTGCTCACCTGTAGCCACGGCGCGTGGCCTGGCTGACAGCGTGCAGGACGTAGGTCTGCTGGCTGTTGCCTGTCAAGCCCGGCAGGATCAGCACGGTAGGCCGAGAGGAGCCCTCTGGGTAACAGGTGCTGCTGCCATTGTCCACCCAATCTAGCGAGATCTGACCCCCGTCAGACGTAGGGATCAACTCACTGAAGGGATACAGGGAAGGTCATAAGAGATTAGAATGGGAGTAGCAGTCGAGAGTGCCAGATAATGTGTGTTCCATGGAGAAAATAGATACCTGGTTCAGTTGCAAATAATGCTAACCATCTTTACAAAAATAGTTAGGGAGGTATGCAGACCACATATCATATAGCATATAGGGAGGTCCAAACACTTGTCAAGTGGCTTTATTTGCTATACATGGTATTTTGCCTATATATACCACTCCTCGACTCCTTATCAGGCAGATGTACACGACATAAGAGGGACATGACACAAATGTGGGTCTCAAGTAGTGAAGGCACAAAGATCAAGATTTTTTTACATATGAAACCAGCGCATGAGTCCTCACCATAAATCTATGGTTTAAATAGTTGACATCATTAGAGATGACAGATGGGACAAAATTAAAACAATTTTACTTTGTCCAAAAGAAATGAACATGTTTGCGCAAAAGAACCAATCATTTGATTTTTTACTAAAATGTTGACTTCGAAACGCTCTAGAGATTGAGTCTGATTACTTGTGCATGAACAATCCGGTTATTAGTCTACTGTCTTCGATCACCATCACTGTGAAATAAATGTAGGCCTAATTGTTTATTTTTAAACAGTAGTGGCCTCAACCAGGCTATTGCATGGTTAAAACTATTAAACCTATCACCAGATCAATTGCAGGTGGTGACCTGGCCAGTCGCCCCAAACAGCAGTCCTATTTCATATTATGGCATAGGTATGGTAAGTAAAGTAGGGAATTTTTTGCAAATGGTCATAAGGCCATTATATGGCCACACTCAAAAATAAAACCAAAAAGCATTGGATGATAACCTACTGTTTTGCGGTATAAATAAAATCGGCTCTCCTGGGGCCCTGTGATAGACCGATAACCTGTCCAGGGTGTACCCTGCCTCTCACCCAATGTCGGCTGGGATAGGCTCCAGGCCCCCGCGACCCGGCAAAGGGTAAGCAGTATTGCTAATGGATGTATTTCAGACTGGCAGGTCAAAATTGTATGAAAGCAACTATGTGGAGAGTCGTTACTGTGTTTTGGTGTAATTTAATAATAATCATTCATAACAGAAACAAAGTCCCTTCAGGTAGAAAATGTATCATTGTTGTACATTAAAACCACCTGTATGAGGACTATAGTAATAAGAATAATTAATTTAATGTCGTTTTTAGCGCTTTTCTATACACTCAACAAGCTATTACACAATTTGGTTACCAATAAATACCACAGAACGAACAACGAATGGACCAACAACTACCAAACACAGCATTCAGACTGAGCGATAGCATCACAGCCAATTTGCATCAGACTTGCTCACCCAACATATTCAAACACAGGACACACAGACCCGCTCTAAGTGAATTGTCAGTGACGAGTCAGAGCACTCGTAGGAGGATGTGGCATGTTTTTTAATGTTGAGAGGAAACCGAAGTACCCGGAGGAAACGTAGAAAGAGGAGTCAGCTTTTATGCTGGGGAAGCAGCGAGGGGTGCCACAGTGTCTGAGTAGTCTGGCTCTTCATGGGAAAGGAGCTGTGGAGCTGCCGCTTACTGGGTGTACAGAGGAACTGAAGTGCCCAAAAGCTAGATTACAAATGACACTTATGGAATCCTGAGATAGTACAGTTAGAAAAGCGGCCCCTACGTTAGCAACAGGACGGAAACGGAATCCAAAAGGGGCAGTGAAGCCCAAAAGCAGCCCATAAACATACGGAAATAGTAGGACCAGTACAATATGAACGAGGAGGATTTGGACTTCGCACAAGTAAACAGAGATGGTTGAAATGAACCCCTTTGGAGCAACAAATCAGTGTGAGAACAGATACCAAAGCAAGAAGAAGCAGTAAGGAACTGTCTAACAATCCAAAGAAGGGCAATGGATGAACAGGGAAAGTGTAGAGCAGAGGATAATTACCTGGAGGAACTTCTGGGGAATGGAATCCACAAGAATTAGCAACATTGTTAGGACAACCTACGATGTGCTGTGAACACCGACACATCTTAGCCAATGAATAGGTGAGGATCCAAAATGCCCCCGATGTGGGGGGACAGCTAATCTCAAACACAATGTCTGGGTGCAAGACGAGCTTAACACAAGAAAGATATACCTAGAGGCACAATCAACTACTAAAATGCTTGGCGGAAGCAATAGGACATATGCGCTCCACAGTTAGGACCTTGCCAATTAGAGCAGAGGGTGACATACACCACAATTGTTTTGTCAGGGAGTGAGTTCTGGGAATGAAGAAGTATAGGCCAAAACAATGCTCAGGAGGGATTCTAAATGGGCTGAAAAGTAAAGAACATCACATTGAAAAACCATAAAAAAGGTTAAATCCCAGTAAAGGTAAAAAAGGCCAATCTTCCCTGCTAAGCATCATATACCAAACCAATAAAAAACAGATCAGAGAAAGATTGTCTTCTTTTCAGGTGGTAAGTATCCCTGCAGAGTTGGCAGGTAGTGCCTGTAGGAATAGGCAATATCGATAGGTATAGGGATATCGCTCATCTTAATAAACTTTTTTTATATACTGTATATCTATCTGGCTGTGCCGAGAGCAACTATAGAGGGGGGTGGCTCTGCAACGTCATTGCACACCATGAAGATGGAGATTTTATGGGCTCAAATTAACTTAAAATCCCAGATGGAGGGTGCCCAGTTGAAAACCCCAATGACATATCTGCTTTCCACCCAAGTCAATTCTAAAATATTAACTTTTGAAGTGCTCATCTTTGAGTATGACATAATTAATATTATAACGTCTTATTCTGTATATATTGAAATGTCTTTGATGAGATTATATGAGTCTCAGATTTAGCGTTTATATGTATGGAGTTTGATTTGACTAGTTGCAGGACCACAACTTGTGAAAGCATCTCGGAAAAAACAAGACTCATGCACAATCTTGATCTGTTTTTGACAGTCATCGCCAGTGTGAGCTGAGTTGGCAAATGTACTCTGCCAGATGTGCAGAATGTGCTATTGACTTGACAAATGTTTCGATCCATTCAACCATTAAACGTGAGCTTCTGTGATTGATTTAATAACGTTCCGCAAGAGCTCCATACATGTGAGATGACTCGTCAGTGGTTTTGGCCAGTCCAGCGAGATCCTCCAGAGAAGAATACACAGGCTTCACTTCCAGGAGACTAATGATTAAGTTACTGACAAAACATACAACATAAAAGTCGTATCCTTGAGTTTAAATACCTATTTAATTGTGGCATGTGGCGTTTTCTTTGAGGGGATTTAGCCAGGGATCACCTCCCATGTACAAAATGTTCCATAAAAAGTTCCACTCCGACACTATTAGAGCACCGTTGCTGCATCCTGGGTTTAGCGCCACCCAAGACAATGTGATTGTGATTGTGGTTTAAAAAACAGCAGTAATTCTCTCTATTATTCCAAAAACTCGACGCAACGTACTAGACCTTTCTCCAGCACTGGCACAGAGCAACAATGTGTGGAGATGGGTCTGGCGTCGCAAGTCTAGGCACAAACAAACAGCACTGAAGATGCTGCACGAGTGTCTGTAACATTCGGAGAGGGAGAGGTGTTGCTGTGCCTACTATGAACTCTGATCATGATTGTGCCGACAGCAAAGCCAAAACGAGTCAATGCACACACATTACTGCTCCTGAAAAAACACACATTCAAACACATAGCCTGCTCTAACTCTTGTATTGATTGGAACACATTTGTATTACATTTAAGAAAAGATTGCATAAATAATCCATTTGAGTCACCTGGCCTGAGAAGTGAACCAGCAATCTGCTGGTTACCATTCAGCTCTACATAGTCTACCCATTTGGCACCTCATCACCCGCTTAAAAAATCTGTCAGTTCTTAAGAGACTTCATAAGAGGCTTGTAACACTAGGTAATGATATCTGGCACTCAAACTGTTGACATTATATTGTATTATTCATATTAAAATGTATTTGCTCTGTCCTTTTGTTTAAGAGTGTTATCAACATAATAAGCTATCTCAATTGGCAAGTAATTAATACGACTGGCCGGTGGATTTTTTTCCCCTTCTATCAGTCCGATGAGTCAAAGAGTTAATTTCAGACACTGATCGACATGCACTCACTTGCGGTAATTGACAGAAGGACTAGACTTGATAAAAACTCGGACTAGGGTCTGCAGCCGTCCCCCCCAGCACCAGGGGGTGGGAGAGAAGTGTTCGGCCACCACTGGACAGTGCCTCTGTAGGAACACACGGAAGCCATCGCAGCATATCAGGATAGGTCTCTGATGTGACATGGAAAGACAAATAGTAAGAGTGTTAGTGAGTCACGAGGAGAGACGAAACAATGGTATTGCCATGTGTAGATAAAAGCAAGCGTCCTGCATCTACGGCAAGATTACACATGCACAGCTAATAAATAGACGGAGGTAGGCTAAGCATGGACATAAGGCAAACACAGAAATGAACACGCTTTTAACGAAAGTCAGTAGCGCTTGCATAAATGCCTGGTTATCTAATCATTAGCGTATATGACAAGGTGTGCTATATCGGGGAAAACTGGTCTCGTCCAAATCAAACAAGAAGGGAATGGAGAAGATGGCCCCAGATTGAAATGTTTAGCATTGGGATTTAATAGCAACTCGGCAATCGGAGAAATATCTCCCTAGCAATGCTTGCCCTTGCCTCGAAACTGACCTGTCCCTCTCGACCCCAGAGGTAGTAAAGTGCGGCGGTGATCGTACCAAGGACCAGAGTGCATGGTCTGGAGATGTGTTCCAAACATAATTTCCATAGTTCGGGGTAGTACACTAGCATGACCAGACAGAAAATGCTAACAGAAAACACTTAGCTAGCTGCACCGGCTAAAGTAAAATAATTAAAAAAAAGGATACCAATAACAAAAATGCTACGAACAACAGAACTAGTCTTTTTAACGAAATGTGAAATTACATAAGAACGCAGTCAGCTACGTTACGTAAGTTGACAGACTTTCTTGATCACAATTGAATTTAAAATAAATAAAACAACAATGGATAACTTAAGTAAAGACAAGGTCCGTAGGAGAGCTAACCCACCGTTAGCTTTAAATTATAAAACAAAAACAACGTAAAGATAGCCCTTGCCCTTGGTGAACGTAAAACCTGCCTTGACAAGCAGCATGTAAAGACGTGATTCTCAGGTTATCTTCCAAATGACAGGTGCTCTATATCTTCCTAATCTTCACTTAGACTTAGACCTGACTGACATTCGCGCGATGTTTACTTGTCATTGACAGCTTTCAGTATCTCCAGGTTGTAGTTGCCTGCTGCATCAAGAAGCCGACGAGGTACCCGGCAGAGTTGGAATTCTTTAGTTTGCTTAGGAACGTTCCTAACTGAGTCAAATCACCCGGAAGTATCTAAGTGACAGCCCAAGTGCAGTTGCTTTTTTGATGGTAGGGCTTTTAGGTTTTTTGTTATTATTGTTTAAAGTTGGATTGCTTCGTCGACAATTTAAATGAATTACACATTGACGTAGTTAATTGTATACTCTATAATCTTTTAGTGCCTATGTAAGCGAGGGGCTATCTGATTCTTCCTATGCTGTTTGTCTTCAAGCAAATGCACACCATTTAATTGTATTATGAATTGAATAGCCTTTTTGAAGGTTTATACTTGTTTATTTACGGTGACCTCCTGTTAAATTAACCGTAGTGTAAATTGTTCAGTTTTTTATATGCTTATTCACATATTATGTAATGTTTTTGAAACATAGATTTACAAAACTAATAACGTTTACAAGTAAGGCTATTTCACTGATTGTAATATCATACGGTGTATAATCAATGTTAGCAAGTCAATTCGACTGCTCTATACACGAAGGATCAGAACAGTCTCCGCCTGCTGAGGAGACTGATGTCTTTGTTAGTGCAGGGGGCACACCTGAAGACCTTCTTTGATTGTGGTGGCAACGCCTATTTTTTACTTTAAGTGGTCTCTGCTGCAGGCAGAAAAAGAATAAACAAACTGGTTAGGAAGGCCAACAGTGTCCTGGGAAGCTCTCTGGACACTGTGGAGGTGGTGGTGGGACAAGAGAATAATGGACACGCTGTCATCCCTGTTAGTCAACACGGTTCACTCCCACTTTGTCTGCACTGTGCAGATCCTTCAGTGACAGGCTGCCTCACTCGCGATGTCTCCCAAAAAGATACCGCAGGTCCACCCTTCCTGCAGTGGTCTGACTTTACAACCACCACGGCCCCTGGTGGACTAACTTACCTATGCCATATATATTCATACACTTACAGCAAAAACATTTGCTCGTCACATTATTTAATATGTTTATTTACCTTTATCTGCACTGTCCACTTTTTGTTTTGCTGCAACAATGTGAATTTCTCTAACTTTTGTTCTTTCAAATAAAGGAATTCTGTAAAAAAGGGGCTAACTTCTTGTTAATGCCTATGAATTTGGAATGGGATGTCATAAAAGCTCCTGTAGGTGTAAGTGTCCCAATACTTTCGTTCATGTAGTGTAGTTCAGGATGGCAACTCAGACGCAACATTAGTAAAGTCACATCAATCAACCAGTCGCATAAACTCAATAATTTAACTTGGTCCACTAAACGTAGTCATTCATCACACTTGCTCCCAGAGTTCCTCGTCAATAATGTTCTTCCAGTTAGATTTTGTTTTAAAAAGAAAGAAATCATATTACATTTTATAAATTAATGTTATAATGTTATGTTAAATAACTCAAAAGAGTGACTAATAGCCAATAGATTAGTAAACATTTGAGAGTAATTCATATTTGGGCTGGAGCGCTCCCAGGGAAAAACAATCATCAGGAAACTGCAATTTCTGCAGATGCTTTGGGTGGCACAAGACACATTGCAGAGTAATAGTACAATTTGAAGATGGGGCAGTTGTTGGACAATAACTGCCAGAACAATAGCTATTACCTCCTTGAAAATAAAAAACTGAAAAGAGAATGAATGTACAAAATTTACTTCAAATTGTATTTTGTAATAATTTATGCAACTGTTTTTGTAATCTTCAAAAATATTATTAGCTTCAATGTAAGCACAAAATTTAAGAATTTGTTCTATATTTTTTTAATATTGTTCAAAGTAAGTTAGCCTATCAAACATTTCATTTGTAAAAACATAAGTAGAACTTTAAAAGTTGATCAGTATCATCAGTATCATATTATCAACTTGAAATATAAATGTCCATTATGTAGGGTGACTGGTCTACTACTTGTGCGTAAATTACTCTTTTTTTAAATTTTGTAGATTTGGTAGATATCTATTAAATAAAAAATGTATATTAATTGATCTATGCGATGAAGGGTAATTAGGATAGGGGCATCACCACACCGAATTTTATCTCAGGATAAATGCACGGCTCTGCGGGAAACCGAATCAATATAGCATTAATTTATTAATATGAAATATGATGTTTTAGTCTCAATTCTGAAGAAGTAAAGTTCTGTGTTGCGAGAACAACTGATTGTGTGAAACGAAGCGACATAGCATTTTCCTAAATGTTCCTTAGGTGGCAGTTTCTTAATCCCAATTTATGTATATTTAAAGTTGCATTTGGAATTGGTGGCACAGTACCACGGTAGTCTTCTTCAATGACCCAGAACTTGATAACTTTGAGTGTTTCCAGAAAGGTTTTTTTTACATGACACCAATGACTATATGTCACATGAGTAATACAGTGTGATGTTTTTAAAATTCAGCACAAATCTCACATGATGCGAGGAGAGGTATTTTGCTGTACCAAAGGTTGACATGCTGCATGTCCTGGAAAATGTAACAAAAATGATTTCTGACACAAAGGTTAATTCGACGGACCAAAATCACAAAATGCAAAAGCTCGTGCTCTACCTGTAACATTGGTCAACTATGCTATTTCAAATTTTAGAAATGATTTGGTTTGAGAGCAGAGGTCATTAAGGTTTCAATGTAGGCACCATGTATGTATGTAGGTATGCATGTATGTATGTACAGTATGTGTATATGTATATATATATATGTAACTGTCATTGGTTGAAAAAACTCAATGCAAATATTTGAGGCTCGTTTGCAAAACTGGTAGGCAATGTCTATTTTGCATGTTGGCCTAAAGGGAGCATGTAGAGGTTGCAAACATAGTTTGTGCATTTTTTAAATTACTGTTCATTATGTTTGAGAGAAGAAAGCTTGCGTTGTCTAGTGTGTTTAAATTCTAAATGGTTAGTGTGGATTCTCACTTTATTATATTTAACAGTATAGTGATAGCCAAGAATAATTTATTTGTCATTTGCATTCTGCTTCACAGCATTCTTTTTTTATGAATTTTACTGTGGCTGTTTTTCTCAATTAACCTTAAAAAACAGTGCATAGCCCATTTAAATACACATTGTCTAGATTAAAAGCAGTGCAAAAAATTATGTGTTTACTATTATTATTATTGGTATTATTATTGGTAATTGTTCCATTTAACAATTGAAAATGTGATGATATGATTGAGATATTCTATTATCCCTTGGACTTTCAACCAACAAATAATTTGTTTTCAGTGTTCTATAAAAACATTATTGCTTTTACTTTCAGAAAACTCAAATGCCATCTACATTGTCCTGTCAAAAAAAAATCTTAGATGGAATACTAGTATGAAATGTATCAAATGTATAACACACCAACATTCTATTTTTTGCATTTATATATTTAAATTTTTTATTATGTATGTACAACATTACATAGCAATGTTTATATTAGGTCTCATTTGGTTCTGAACAAGATTATTTAGCACTAGCCTTTCTATTTACCAAAGCTGTGTTAAGGGCACTTCTCTAGCAATCTTGCTTTAGTTCCCTGGTTTGAGTCTCTTCACATTGAGTTCATCCCAAACCATCAAATTAGGTTTTCATCCTTGCTCTGGCTACGAATCATGCTGGGCTTCAGGTGAATGCAGTCTGCAAATAATTTTTGCTATTATTGCTACACTTATAATTGATCAGATCAATACAGGGTAACAATACTGTGTTTTTAGAAGAGAGTAAGACACACATGCCCAGTAGCTCTACTGTAATAAAATTTGCTATCTGGACAACTCCATGAAGATGACCACTCCTGAGACACAAGGAACTAACAGAGTGAGTTGAGGCTAAATCAGGTGATGCTTTTGACAGATAAAACTTTGAGTCAGAGACAAACAGAACAGAAACACTGTAGAAAAATGTAAAGTGCAACCACACACCTAATTCAAGAATTACATATCAAAAGGGAGGGTACATTAATCATTGGGGAGGAGGAAAGCTCCTTTTGAATAGGCAGCCATGATTGAGACAAATGTAATTTATAACCAACTAACAACCTGGCACAAGCCATTATGTCAAACTATGAAGCTTACTATTGCAGTCAACAAACCAAGACCAATGTCCCTACAATGTGCACCATATTGTCAGCACTTCATTGAAAATACTATATGCAATTTTTCTTTAAACTAAAGCATTCTTCTGGCAAACACTTCTACACCGCATGCCTTCCGAGGAAAGGCCGAGGTGTTTGGCACGGAGCCGTTTTTATAGTGGGAAAAACGTTTTCCTTTTTTCAGAAAACATCACATATCGCAAATAACAGGCAAACGCTAATTCCTTTTTCTACAAATGTACAAATTCAAATAATTTGCCAGTGTGATGTCAGAAAATTGACCTTCATCTGTTTCCTATGTACTGTACACATAAAGCTACATTCATTTGATAAAATCTGAAAAAAATTGTTCAGTGTGTGGTTACACTTTAAAATAAAGGTAAAATGTGATATAATTATAATTCACTGTGGTGAATATAAAGATGTGCCAAGTAATGTGTCTAAGATGTATACTCTAAAGAGTGTATATGTTAAAAAAAAACACGAAATGGAAGCAGAACATATCACCGGTGACCCAGCATTCACCCAGAAACCCTGTCATTCTCTATCCATCTACTGATCATCCCAAAGTAGATTAAGGATTGGATACCAAAGGATACTAGATCTACATAGCCAGGCTTTATCATCAGTCTGAGGTGCGTACGATGAGTGAGAGCGTGTGGAGGGAGCACATGCCTTAGTGTCCTTTCATGTCTCCTGTTCCCTGAGATTGTGCGGCTGTAGTGCTGATGTACTGCCAGCTGAAGGCCACTAGGAGCATAGCAGCCGAGAGGTACATGGGAGACAGGTGGGGTGTACGGGAGGGTAGAGTGGATTGGGACGGAGAAGACTTCTCCCTGATTACATCCAAGATACGCAAGGTGTTTTCCCGCGATGGGTCTGTCGTTGATACTTTTTGTAGTATCTAGTAAAGTGGGAGAGAGCAGAACAAACATTTTGGAACCAATAATAGCAATCCACAAAAATCCTTGTAGAAAGAGAACATCCATCAACCTATACACACTCACCTCCTGACTGTATTGGGCAATGATGCTCTGCACAGAGCCCATGTTTGTGGCCTCCATCATAAGCGTGACTGCCTGGCCCTTCCTGATCTTTACCACGCCCTGGAACACTAAAGGGTTGTTGTAGCAGGCAGAGAGGGTAGCAATCGCCATCACCTGGGAAGAGAAGGAAGAACAGGAACCGTAAAAATAATCCTTACAATACCAAGCCAATCTGTGATTTTCCTTTGTGAGTGAAATCAGGCAGGGAATCTCGTTGTAAGACAAACATTATAAAAGCATCCTTAATGTCTCAACAAGTTGCAAATATGTAGCCTACTTGAGAGAAACAATGGGATGATCTGTTTAGTTTGAGATCAATATAATTGTGACAACTATGTCAACTAACAAGACTGAACTGAGTGCATATAAATACACCTCTGTACTTATTAATAGAATTTTACTTGATCATTGCCTGTATCCATCTCTTTGTGTAAATGGTTATTCTTGAGGAAAGAGACAATATCCATGACACCTACCTAAAAAAAAATGACTGTTATCATGTCAAACAACAGCTTTATACTGTGGTGTTTGTTTACCTCTATAAAAATAGATTGCATTTAAAGCTATATTCATAAATGATATGTCTATCAAACAAAATTGGAGGCACTATCATTGATTAGAGAACGGTGATTCATTCAAAATGAGCAACATTTAGCTAGCTTGCAAAGCTACACTAGGTTCCCCTTTTGTAGAAAAAGGGATGAGACTTGAGACTATTATGTTGACCTTTACATATCCACTATTGGTCAACTCTAGTTTGGGCCCACTTGTCCCATTACAGGGAAGGGTCACTGTATTGGCATATCAAAGCTCACCAAAAATTGTAGGCCTAAGCTTTACAATTATACTACATTTCTGTAGTATCTGGGGTCCTGGGTTTACCCTGGGGTTCCCTACCGGTAGGGTGTGTCTGGAAAGCCGCCGAGAGGCGCCCAGGAGGCATCCTAATCAGATGCCTGTACCACCTCATCTGGCTCCTTGAGATGTGAAGGGGCAGCTGCTCTACTCCGAGCTCCCTCCGGATGACCGAGGTCTTTTACCCTATCCCTAAGGCTGAGCTCTGCCTCCCTATGGAGAAGGCACATTTCAGCCACTTGTACTCACCATCTTATTCTTTCAGTCACTATCCAAAGCTCATGACCATGAGGGGGGAGGGGTTGGAACGTATACCGAACGGTAAATCACAAGTTTCGCCTTTTGGCTCAGATCATACTTCACCACAACGGTCCGTAACAACAGCCACATTACTGCTGATGCCGCACCCACCTCCTATCACACTCTATTTTCCCCACACTCGTGAACAAGAACCAGAGAAACTAGAACTCCCTTCCTTGGGGCAGCAACTCACTCCCAACCCGGAGAGAACACCACCGTTTTCCGGCAGAGAACCTTTTGAGGTGCTGACTCTCATCCTGACCACTTCGCCGCAAACCGCTCCAGTGCATGCTTCAAGGTCACAGTCTGAAGAAGCCAACATATCACCACATCAACAGCAATTCTGAGGTCCCTAAACTGGACACATTCCTCCCCCCGGCTACACCTTTAGATTCTATCCATGAAAATCATAATCAGAACTGGTGACAAGGGGCAGCACTGACGGAGTCCAACGCCCACTGAAAATGTATTTGACTTTGTACCAAGTATAAGGACACAGAACTTCCCGGGGGACAGTCATAGGCCTTCTCCAAGTATACAAAACACATGTAGACTGGATGGGCAAACCCCAATGGGCAAATCTCATCCAACCCGGTGCCTTGCTGCTGTGGAGCTTCCCAACTACCTCAATAACCTCTGCCAGGGATATCGATGGGATTTCTCCCGAGTCTTCGGACTACTTCATCTACAAAGGATGTTTTGGCAGAGTTAAGAATAATAAGTTCCTTAAAGTTCTCTTTCCACAGCCCACTGATATCCCCAGTCCGGGTCAGCAGTTCTCCTCACTTGCTCAAAAGAGCCTGGGCCAATCCCTACTCTTCCTTTCTAAGCCATCTAACGGTTTGCCAGAACTTCCTTGAGGCCAACCAAAAGTCCTTCCCGTGGCCTCCCCAAACTCCTCCCACACCCAGGTTGTTGCTGCTTTGACTACCAAAGCTGCAGCCCTTCAGGCCGCCCAGTACCTGTCTACTGCTTCAGGAGACCCCTGGGCCAACAAAGCCAAAAGGGGCTCCTCCTTCAGTTGGGCGGGTTCCTTCACTACGGGTGTCCACCAGCGGGTTCTTTGGTTGCCACCACAACAAGCACCAATGATCTTCTGTCCACAACTCCTTGCTGCCGCTTCTACAATAGACGTTTTTAACGTGGTCCACTCGGAATCACTGTCCCCAACATCCCCTGGGATGAATGAGAAGTTCTACCGGAGGTGCGAGTTGAAGACCTCCTGGACAGGGTCCTCCACCAGGCATTTCCAATTCACCATCTCTAAAGGTTTGGGTTTACCGGGTAGGTCTGAATTGCTAAATCAGAATTTATTCTTTCTCAGTAATTAAAATGACACAAGCTCAGATCGTGAATTTTTGGTAGGAAATAAAATGTTTCTAGAGTGCTAACAGACAGTGTTTGGTCAAGAGAAGTCCATACACAGGGGTTGCTGTTGACTCACAGTAAACTGTTGTCAGAAGTAGATTTCCATGAATCTGATCCCAGATTCTAGAATGATCTTGAATGGCTATGGTTTTAAGTGTTTGATGAGGAATGGTCATTGCATGAACAGACTTTTTTACCAATTGTAGCTGCATCAGGAGGCCACACTCTGTAATACAAGTGCCGTCTGTACCAAAAGACCCAAAGTTTTTGGATTTTGAGAACAAAAGTCAATCCGCATTTCCTGCTGAACCGCTAAACGAATCCTGGACACAACCCATCCCGTAAAACTAAATCCCAGGTCAAAGTTGTCAATGAAAAGTTTCAAATGAGAAATCAGTACATTTCAAATGAATACTCAAGCAGTACCTGTGGGATGGCACAGAAGTTAAAAACGCTCTGGTTTCGTAGTCGCGCCAGGTAGGCAATCACATCAGGGACGTGGTGCAAAGCATCGGTTACCAGCAAGTTGAGACAGGAAAGAGCTAAGTCCAGCTTCTTTGGGTGAGCCAGATCCTCTAGACGATCGGAAAACTGACCCCATGCCTACAAAGATACGGAAACATGTTTAGGGACAAACACCATAACTGTTGTGCTATATATGAACAAGAATGATAAACACGCATGCAAGAATAAAATGAAAAAGTGTAAGTATTAAGAGCCACAAAACTATTTTGTTATCACAGCCACAGAAATACATACATTACACACAAAAACACAAGCACATTCTACACATTGATCTTGTATTACTTACACATTGCACATCATCATTTAACACACTTACAGATATACAAATATCTAGGGTGCTCTGCAGTACCTCTTGTGGCCAAAAAGCACGACCCTCCCGCGTGTCCTCTAGGTAGTCTCTAATTATGTTGGTCTTCTGGAGAAAAAGCCCCATGGAGTTGGCCAGCTCAGTGTCCTTACCAACCTCAGGGTCCTCAAGCTGGGATGCTGAGAAGAGTTGGGACAAGCCAATGCCCACCAATCCCGCCACATAATGACAGTACTGCAGTGAGGTCAGAAAGTACAGATCACATTAGTATATAATGTCTGCATACAAAGTTGCATGTGGTTGAATGGCACTGACGTTCTCCTAATATTGCTATTATGGCTTGCCCGATGCTTCTCACCTGGTCCCACTCTTTCATCGAGCCAACTTTTTTCTCCAAGAACTCAGCCATTCCCACCCCCATTCGAAGACAGATATCAGAGATGACCTCACGGTATTCGTGTCCTAATTTCCGGAACTCCAGGGAAATCTGCAATAATATACGTAAGAGCATTTAAACATACTGTAGTTATCTTGGAAAGATAAAACTTTGTCTTCTCACATCTTCAACCTACATCCAACACTTGATTAAAGCAAATTAATAATTACTACAAATGTGGATACTTATTGTAGGGAAACAAATCACCAAAACCTCCCCTCTCTTCGGTACAGATCAAAGGAACAGGTCCAAATGGCCTGGTGAACACTCCAGGGGACTCAAAGAATTATAAACCTTTACTTGATTCCAGCAGCGCACAGATACAATTCTAAGAACTAATAAATTGGGATTAAGAAAGTATTGGTGGGCCTAATATTTATATATGGTGTCTTGTTTTTTCTAAAAGTTCCGTCCTTGGTAGCATAGTTGTGTCTGGTAATGGAATGTTCACAATTGCAGTTTGTGCAATTGCAAGAAATTAAATAGAACATATCCAGAGTATATATGAAGCGTAAATAGAAAGTAAACCACATGAGGTAAACTGGCAATCCTTATCCTGTGTTGTGAAAGAATTTACAACTCTACATGAAGTCAAATGACCCAGAAGGTCAAATGTCCACCTCCTTTAAAACATCCGCAACTAACCCGGGAGGCCACCTAATTGTTAACACGTATTAAATAAGTGTGAACTACGCGGTCCGCCAGCAACCTTCGGACCATTGGAGTCTCTACCAATAAAATATGTTTTTTATGTTTTTTTAAGTTATTAAATACCTCCTGGAGGATATCATTATACCAAATAAACAGAAAGAAAGCTCGCTATATATGAGCACCCAGGGCCATGTATTCAGCTTTTTAAAGGCGGCTGAAGTCATTGCATGTTGCTGCAAAATAATTGGCTTGTCAAATCGCAAAGTGCAGTTTTAGAACGTTCGTTCGTTCGGAAGTATTGTGCCAGATTTATGTCAAAAAGGCATTATTAGTTTATTTCCATGTTGGATATACTCAGCAACGTATTGTAGCTATGGTGCCAATCGCAACTGATAAACTCTTTTACTGCATCTTATGCTAATAGGGGAAGACAATTATGAATAGTTTTGTTATCTTATCCAACTGTACGCCACTGCATTGTCAGAAGTTCAAATGGACATTCTGTGTCGATATTCAAACTCCAACGCAAACGTGCAACATAAAATGCAATATAAAAATGTACCATCATTTTACATTTGTGCAAGAATGATTTCTGTCACAATTAACATTTATGTTTATGCAGTTTTAAAACTATTTTAAAATGAAAATGAAATCGCCCTTTGCATTGCATTTCAAAGAATAAATGAAAATTATTTACAGTATTATAGCACTTGGCGACACGTGCACGTCAATGCAAGAACTGGAGTAGACCTACGCTGCAACACATTCTTTCTCTGTTCTGTCACAAACCTCTGGTATTGGCAAAATTAGGTGGCCATCAAATAGCCAAAGTGAGTATCACCCGGAGCAGCAGATGCATCGCTAGCTAAAGCTTCGTACCACTCACATAGCAAATATTACTTACCGTTGGAAAGTCCTCCAGGACTTGCTTATCCTTCTCCTGGCTCTCGGTGAAGCACCACTCATCCTGGTACAGATAGGCGTGGAAGTCATTCAGCATGGGGACCTTCTTCTCCAAAGGTATGGTCATGTCATCCTCCACTGTGTCCAGCGCCCGGAGAACCAGATAGAATATACACACTGCATGTCTGGAGGGTAAGAGTGGTGACCAATGTTAAAGAGATATATAAAAAATTTACCGTAGTTTGAAACTAGATGGTATGACATTTCCTGAAGAAAATATAGTGTGTCCACAACACATGTATTGTTATATGCTATAAGGATTGACTAAGGATATTGCCTTTAATACTGTATGAATGTAAATTATTTTAAAGAATAAAATATGTGTATTGTGTATGTTCAATGTAACCTTATGTACAGTATGTAACTGTATGAAACAGTATGCAAATAGACTGGAAGTCAAGGAAGCCGATTACATACAATCACGTATTTTAAACCTCCAAAATAAATATATATATACAGCGCATCCGGAAAGTATTTACAGCGCAGAATCCAGAAAATGTACAGAGCGATCCTTGATGAAAACCTACTCGAGCGCTGTTGACCTCAGACTGGGGCGACAGTTCATCTTTCTGTAGGAAAATGACCCTAAGCACACAGCCAAGATTTCAAAAGAGTGGCTTAAGGGCAATTATGAGAATGTCTTTGAGGGGCCGTGCCAAAGCCCAGACTTGAATCCAATTGAACATCTCTGAAAATGGCTGTGCACCGGCGCTTCCCATACAGCCTGATAGAGGTTGAAAAGTGCTAAAAGGCCTAAAAAATCCCAAAGATAGGTGTGCCAAGCTTGTAGCATCATATTCAAAACGACCTGGGGTCGTAATTGCTGCCAAAGATGCATGAATAAAGTTTTGAGCAAAGACTGTGAATACTTATGCACATGTCATTTCCTAGTTATTTATTTTTAATAAATTTAAAAAGATTGTAAAAACCTCAAAAACGTTTTTCAACTATTTTGCATTATGGTTTATTGTGTGTAGAATTTTGAGGGAAAAAGTTAATCTATACCTTAAAATCAATTGAATACATTACAAAGAAAACAGGAAGTGCTGTGCAGACATTTTGGGTAAATGTATAATATATTAAAATAAATGATATATATGAATGTGTATGTTTGCACGTGCATATGTGTGCGTGTGCATGTGTATTGACGAAAACGCACATTGTAGCTCAATGACTGAACAACTTCAATGTGTATCCTATACTGAGTATTTAGATTGATACATACATACATTGATCTTAAGTCTATAGCATTAACAGTCATTGAGCTACATTTTGAATGGAAGTCAAGGAGGCCTCATGGATCACACAGCATTTCAGAAGTAAAAAAATATCAATTATATCAAGATGTAACTTTACAAGTTTAATCAGTATGCTCTTCTTAGTTTTTACATACCTCAATCAGTCACCAAGCTACAACTTTATTGTAAGTCTATGGGGGAGGCACTTAATCTAAAAACTTAAAATTTTTGGATGTATCAATATGATTTTTAGTATGTGGTCTAAGCTGGCCATGCTGAACAATATGCAGTTGGAACAATAATTTAAACATAAAAGCAACAAAAAAAAAGTCCAAACACCTCATACGTCCCATAATACTTTTCTGAACTTGTTTACATTGTATGATCAAGCTGAGCATTTTGATGGTTAAACCGTGTCTTCCTTAAAAACTCAGGGAGATAATCTAGTTTAAGTGGTATATATTCAGTTTACATGTGTGAATAATTATAAAAGTGTTAATTAGATCTATGAGAATAGTGATTTCTGTATGCACCAAGGTAACATGAACATTTGGACATAGGAATTGTACATGTCGCATACAATTTGTAGTAAAAGTAGTGTTTCAGCTGAGACACCTAAAATGCATGTTAATTAAAAATAAGTAAAAATGCATGAATTATAAATGAGAAATGTGGAAAAAGCATACATCTGCGTACCAAGACAGACGTGTAGATATATGAACAGTATGTGTAGCATTTGTAGAGGCTGACCACTGCGATGAAATTTTGTGTGAAAAATGAGATTTTGTAGATTATTCAATATTGTATTAATATAACAGGTAAAATGATGCCACATTATAAAAAGCACACCACCTGCAGATTACGCACATTTTTATATATGAACCGTGTATGCAGCATGTACGGTTTGAGATACGGCATCTTATGTAGAAAAAAATAGATCATAATAATAACTAAGTATGCAGGAGTACAAGAGTGTGCCACTTTCAGTGGGAGCACTAACTAGCAAGTACATTTAGTTTTTTATGAGAAAAGTAGTACACTCTTTGATGGGATAACAAAATGATTAAGTGCAAAAATAAAGATAAAATCAATAACAGGGTTTGTGTTAAGTGACAATATAAGCAGGCTGATGGGGGATTTATTTTTGGCATTTTGATTTGCAGAGACAATATCAAGAGCATGGCCTGATATAAATAGAATTAAGTTTGTCATCTGAGCCTGCAGTGCAACTTCGGAATTTGAGAGAATGTAGGCTATAATACTGTAAAGTTATTCAGACACTAAAACATTTGATTTTACAAACAAATGCCACGTAACGTAAGCAAACTGAATGGAAGTCTTAAACTATAAGAGTTCAGTCAGAGCCCTTAAAACTTTCTGCAATGTTTTACTTGGATCGGTTGTCTCTAATCAAAAGCAGATAATTAAGCAACAGTGCAGCAGTTCGTGCAGACCATAACTAATGATTAGCCTTTTTATATTCAGCTATGGATACGTTTGTGTTCATATTCAACAATAAAATAACATTATGAGCTTGAGTGGAGGTCAAGTTGAGGTCAAAGCAGTTATTTAAATCGTTCAATAACATTTTTCTAGAAAACTGCAGTTGAGGTTGGCAAACCTTATTTTGACCTTGGCAAGCTCAGGAGGAATACGCCCCTTACCTACGGACATGTGGTAAAGGTGAAAGGTTGTCTTACCGAAGCTCTCCGTCGAGTGCTTGAATAACAGCTGCAAAACTTCGACTGGTCTGGTTCAGATAGCGATAGCATGTCTGCAAACTTTCACTCATTGAATCCTGGTAAGAAAAGCAAGAAAACAATGGATGTCGATAAGAGCCTGTCGTTCTCAGCGTACTTGAGCGGGGTGCCCAGCAGCCTTCTTGCACGCCCCGCTCGCCTAACCTTCCCCCGGAGAGCAGCGATCGTGAATTTGGTGCAGGGCTCCGCGGAGTCATACAGAGAGATCTCTTGAATGCTGAAAGGGAGAACGGACATTTGCAGCAAGATCCAGCCATTTAACTAAACGTTTTGACCAGCATATAGTGTATATCTGAGTTTCCAATTGACATTTTTAAACGCTACTTAAGGCCATGGGTGACAGTAACACAGTGTTGTGGTGAATAAGCATGCTGTTGTACTGATCTATAAATGCAGTCACGCAATCCAGGCGATGTTAGTGAGAAGTGGTTTGAACCATCTACACGCAAAAGATCTGTTATGGGCAGTATTGCGCAGTACAGGCGCAATGTTATTGCCAATGAAGCCACTCCCACAACTCCAAAAACAAAATAGTATTTCCTTGTTCCTACATGCATCAGACAGCGCCGTCATAACGTACGATGCGACCCCCGTAATAATCTTATATGTAATTTTTAATCACCACAATATTCCGGAGGATTTTGCTATTCTTATAGTTATTTTCTTTAAGTATCACTCAGTTTTTGTTGTTTTACAAACAAATCAAACCTTTTCTAAATGCATTTCTAATAGCAGTTGCATTACAGCCTGTCATGTATGCCTGGTCTAAAGCGAACTGCTATTACCTCTGGACTCCTACAAGCAGACTGACTTTAATCGAAAAAGGGGTTGTTCAAGCAGAGTGGACACGTTTTCTCATATACAGAATATCTCATCTTTCGGCACTTCAATGAGAACGTGCACCTACTCGGAATGTCCGTTTACCAAGAGTAAACCAGTCAAATTATTCGGAACCTTTCATTTTTCTCGTTTCTCATTTGTCAATTTCAAATAACAGACTGTTTCATTCTAGGTCAAGTCTTTCTTTGGGATTAAGACTAGCATACTGGGCTGTCTCTTCACTTTGGTGAACCTGTTAATCTTATTATAATAGGCTGATCCTTGCAATACAGAGTTACAAAGTCAATGGGTATCCTATGCTACTATGTGATATTGACTATTTTATAAACAACTACTTGGCCGACATATGCACAACCTGTTTTTTTTAATTCGCAACAAGTTGCGACAACACGATATGCCTTCCCTGAGACCCAAATACAGACCCAAATCAACCCTACAGAATTGTATTAATGTGGCGAACTCCAAATCATAACACAGTGCGACAAATTAATAGGTATATACAGGAAAATGCGTTGGCTTAGAAACGTGTGCTGCAAATATATGTGATAAATGTTAGGCAATAGGTTTAAGCCTATGCATTCAACGGGTCGCAGTGTTAACAAAAATTAAAGTTGATTTAGATCTACTCACATAGTCCAACTTTGTCATGACAGTGCGACAGCCCCCCATTTTAAATTTAAGGAGATTCAAGATCTCCTCCGGGTGACCCAATGATTTAACGATGTCCATGTTTGTTTATTTCGCTTACACTGGCGTCCAGGATGCTAGCACTGAAAGTGTTATAATCAGGTACACACAAAAACGGTGGCGGTATCTTCCTGTTTCGAACCTAGGATGCTCAGTGGTGTCCCCCTCTGACGAAAAACATAACCTATCAATAACTGGAATCGTCAGATCGACTGCTTACTGGCATTGGTTAGCAAACGATGGGCTCAGTACCTAGTAACCAATAGATGCCTAGTGCGTCTGGTGTGATGCACCGCCCCAACAACGTTCTGGCAATGTAAGCTATCTTATTGGTTCTACAAACGCAGGGGAGACGAAGGAACAGATGGGAGTCGACTACTTAATTCTATCAACAACGCGCTCAATGGTGCATGCTATTTTTTTTATTTTTTTTGTATCGTCATTGTAGATGATCTTCTATTGTTCGGCCTATTTGTAATTTTATCAAAGCCAGAATGAATTTTAGGCCAATTGCATTTTAAATCTCTCTCTCTCTCTCTCTCTC
>JAVQJS010010738.1:0-20085 GCA_036024795.1 Galaxias rostratus | reverse complement strand
GTAGACTGACAATCAATTATGACTTAGTGAAATCTTCAAAAATGTTTAAGGGTCACATACGAATATTTTATTTTAACTTGCTGTCGATGCACACTTCGAAATTGCGGTAACTGAAATTTTATTTGTATACGTTTTAGTTGCATCTCATCCCTCCCTCTGTCCTTCTCTGATCCCTCCCTCTCCCCCTCCTCCCAGTCTCAAATAATGGTGACCAAGAATCCTTGAATCGGAACGTCACTTTAGTGGGGAACAAGAATCTCAACCTCACTTGATGAAATATGCGTGGTGGGATATGATCAGCTGTAACTCGCAATTTTTACCATGAAAATTATTGAGTGATAACTAGATTTGTACCGTGTTGCACATCAATCCGAGGATGAGCGGGGTTACTCCGGTCACTGGATCGGCTTCTTGTCGTTTCGCCCAGTATTTTGTCGTTTGTGGAGTCGACATAGAGACTGGCCTTGAACCCGACGAATTAGCAGGTAGGATGTGTAAAATGTTCAGTAATAACGTAAATCATCCCACGTAGGAGACAATAAACAATAAGAAATGTGTATATTTTTGTATTTCCATTTAAGCTTCCGGCCTATTTGGCATATGATGGGCTACGTTCCAAAGCGTCTATTTATCTTATGTGACAGTGATGGGATAGTATTTTTGTCATGACTAAACTGAAAAATAAATAATGTAACGAGGCGAAACGTTTTAATTTAAATAGTGCATACACAGATTAACATTACAGGGGTCTTCTGCACATTGAATGTTGACAGTTTTTTAGAGTGCAGTTGCCCACAGATTATTTGATTTATGCAATAGGATCTCCACCTCCCAATTGCTGTAGCCCACAATCCAGGACTACAAATGCTGTGAATTATTCCGAGGATTCAACTGCTACCTACGGATGTTGCTTGTCCCACTGTCTATTAAAAGATGTATCTAGCAATCATAGACTGCTAGAGAGATAGAGTCTGTAATAGCTCATGAGTAGAGGGAGAAATTCGGTGATTTAATATTTTAAATGGGGATTACATCTCCCACATCACACTTTGATTAGACCCTAGTCTTTTAGGTCAGGTGTAACAATGGTTTGATATCTTGCTAAGCCATCAGTTTGTTTTAGTTTCTTTCACCATGTCCACTAATGCAATACAGCTTTTAGCAACAAGAAGGTTAATGGCAAATGAGTGTAGGGTAATGGCTTCAGATCTGTGACAATAATACATGCCAAAGTAATCGCAGGATTTTGAATGTGTCTGTAATGTGTCAATATTATATTCATGTATTTATATATAGAAATATTTACTTTTTTAAATCCCAATTTTTTAATAACTGGAACACAAAACCACACACAGTCACTCTTAGTGTTCTCATTGGAAAGGAAGGAGGCTGTGTTAGGCTGAGGAACTTCTATGTTATGTAGCACACTTCCTTAGGGAATATGATGGCTCTATAACCAGATTCGCTTAACCCTGTCATGATGATATAGTAATTCTGTCGTAAAATTTGAAGGAAAAAAAAATATTGCAAGAACAGACTACAAAACCCCCAGAACATAGTTGTTCTAGCACAGGATATTCTACAGTATCTATGCATGAAAACAAATTATGCTGCTGAAATAACAAGATGAGGTCTTGGAGTGAACAGTCAGTTTGTCAGTCATTAGAAGGTACTGATATCATAGCAGTTTTATTTTTTCTAGGTGTGACAGAGCAGCATGCTGGGTTATCTTTGCTCCTCCAGTCTTCTTATATAACAGCAGGCCATCTCATCTCTACTGCAGCAGGGGCTGCTCCTTTCAGGGCATTGTGTGTTTGTGTTTGACAGACAATTCATGTCATGCAGTCTTTTTGGACAGATGTTTATTTTCACTGTCAATGGTTTTCAGGTATATTTTAATGCGTGTGTGTGTGTTTTGTGTCCGTAATATTCGAATGACTGCCTAAAGACAATCTGCTCTTGGTTGTCTCCTCAATAGATGCTTCTGTTTCCGCAGCCTTATCAAGTCTCACATGACATTCTCTTTTGAAATGCTAGTCCACTGTGGCTTCAATTCAGGCTCTAGTCCTGGCCCGGAGCGGGTAAATGTCACAGGGAATTACATCGGTGGGACAGAAACACAAGAGCTACTTGCCTCCTAATTACTTTGAGCTGACGTGAAACAGTTGTATCAACTGACTTGTGGTAGTCTCTGACATGTTCAAAGATGTCGAGTTTACTTCACTCGATTAGAAAACCGACGATACAAGGGTCAGAGACAATTAGTGGTGGTTAATGTTCAGACAAGGCTATTTGTCATTCCAGTCTTGCGATTCACTCCACCAAACATCCTCCCAATGCAAGGATAAGGTTATATTGAATGATCTGCCAGTTGGCATCTGTTGTCATGGTGTGCAATCTACTTCCCAATTCCCCCTAGTTCTTCTTCTTCTCTTAATATTGGGTGTTTCGATAGATTTCGGGTTATTCAATTGGTGAATATGACAGATGTAACGTTTATTTTCATTCATCATCCTTGGCTGTGTCTGGCTTGATCTAGGGTTGATTACCTTGTGTGACCATTAATCATGCATTTGAATGAAGGAGATTGAAAGATATTATCTCCAATTGTCAGCTAACGACAAGGCAATGTTATTTTTGTACCCCAGAATGCTCCGTAACAATGACAAATAAAATGGCTGGTGAAGCGTTCATGTTTTATTGTGTTAGCCTTGCACAGGAAATGTTCTGATAGGAGAATGGTTAATGAGTCCTGACTGCGACACCATTTAAGCTATCCTCTGAAAACCAAAACAAAGCACCCTCCCCCTCCCCAGTTATGCCTCGCTCCTGCTCAACCAATGTAAAATGGATTCGTTATTTTCTGTACATTGGATGAGTTAAGTAAGTGTAGTGGCAACGTGTGTGTAGTGGGATCCCCAAAGTTAGATTGTGATAGTCAATGGCGTCACCTGACGAAATTCAGGATGATGCAATCATTGACGTACTTGCTTCTGACTGGAATTCTCAAGGCCACAGCAACGTAGCTGAAGTGGCTACCATGGCAACGACATGTCTTTCTGCTCTGTCGATGAAGCTGGCTCCATGCTCTTGCTCTTTCTCTGTCCTCGCCTTGTTTAGTCCTGGTGATCTTTTAAGCTGAAATAGTGAACTGAACGGCAATCTATCTGTTGTCTAGATGTTTTTTTGTTATGTTTAAAAACCAAGAAAAAGTGAATGGTTGTTTCATGACTGCATCCAAGTTATTGTTTCCTTCAAAACCTACAATCAACATCTTTATCAAAGGACATGGTCTCCTCTGTTCTCATATTAACATCACTGTTTTTCCCCACCCACAGCTTGAATACAGCGCTATATTTGGAAGATTTTTAGGCTATGGTCTCTGTCTTCTGTGCCTCATTTTAAAGGCAGGAGAATGTTGCTGGATAAATGCTTTTGCATACAATTGTCGCGGTCCCTTTCTGTCAATACATATACGATATATACAATATCGATAGCAAGGAGTGTGAGGTTTTAGAGATGTTGCAAATGCCAGGGAGACTAACGAAATGAACAATGCACTCAAGTGAAACGGGGCATTTGTCTAAACCCTGTTTGCATTTTGAGTAGGCGTCTCTCTCTTTCTGTCCTTTGCGCCTCTCTAGCTGTGTATGGCTAATTTCTAGGCCTACACAAACTTACTTACATACTTACCCACTCACTCATTTATTGAACTCTTGTTTTCAACTCTTGTGTTCAACTATTGAGTGTGGTACTCAAAATACTGAGTGCCACACTCATAGTAACCAACACTATCTACACTTTGTGTAAACAGCCTTGAAGGGTGAACAAAGAGTGTATATATTATATAAAAGACAGACAAACAATCTTATGTGTGTGCATGTCCGCTTGACCGTCTATGTGGACATGGAATTTGTACATTTAAGTCCTTGTTTATATTGCTCGCAATGTAATTTAAATATTGTCATATATTTGATGTTTGTACCCACATAAATTCAACTCCACCACCAAAGTGGATGATATTTAGTGAGTGTAATATTGTCACTAGCGTCACTGTTAATCAAAATTACGTAATGGCCCAACCCGAGCTCCTTCTGCAATGGGTTTGATGATGAGCGAATCCATGTTGGCTTTCCTTGTCTGTTTCGGTAGACTTAAGTTCTGTCTTGTTACTTTAAACAGGGATCTCTCTCCATTCTGCTGCAAAATAACCATTGCGGTTGAACCCCTGACTTGTCAATGTCATTCAACAGACTATTTATTTTAGCTTGTGTCAGTCAAAGTTCTGCTGTTTCAGGACTTAAAGCATGACCCTGTCTGCCCTTTAAATCTGTTGTGTGTGTGTGTACGCATGCCTGCGTGTTTGTGCACGTTTTGTGTAACTTTGTCATTTCTGTTTGTTTGAACTATAATTTATTTTTTATAATGGGCAACTAGTTTGCACTCATCTCTTCGGTGTTCTTGATTGTAACATCTGTCTTTCATTCCGTTTTTCTTTTCTTGTTTTCTCTCTCTCAGGGGAGGGCTTTGAACAGAGCCCCATTCAACGGTCCTACAAATCAAAGCTCCTTTCCCACTACCCTGAGAGCACAGATCGAATTTTGTTCAATAAAGATGCTGTCAATATGGTAAGAGATGGAGTGTGATGTAATAAAGTTGAAAAACGAACAAAAAGCGTTTGTTTACATTGTATATTGTTTTGTTTTTTGGGTCGTTATTGATTGAGTACCCAACCGCTATTTGCATTTACCTATTTATTTCTCTCTCTCTCTCTCTCTCTCTCTCTCTAGATGTGCATGCCTAGGGGCCTGTCCTTCCGTTCGCAGGTAGACAGCCGTGAGCCTGAGTTCCACTCCTTCACTCTGGCCTCCGACGATGGCGCCCGCTCCTATGGCTTTGTCCACACATTCTATGAGGAAGTGAACAGTGCTGAGATAACCTCTGCCATGCAGACCCTCTGCCAGATGCACCATGTAGAGCATCACTCTGCCACCTCTGCCACCTCATCCTCCGCCTCCTCGTCTGCCTCCTCTCCCTCCTCCACTAGTTTGGACTCTCTTGTGAGCAGTCTGGATGAGTCCGATGCCCAGTCCTCGACAAGCAAGTCTGCCTGCCTGGAATGTGCAGGTTCATTTGATCCGGCGCGCGACACCCTGTACGTGTCCAAAGCCCTGTGTCTACTGACCCCACTCCCCTTCTTGCAAGCCTCTCGACACTTCCTGTTTCAGTTGCACCAGGCTGTGGCGTCGCACACCGCCCCGCCTCTTCCTCTGGAGAGCTACATCCACAACATACTTTACGAGGTGCCACTGCCACCTCCTGGCAGGTCCCTCAGGTTTCATGGCGTCCAGGGGGCCATCATGTGTCAGCAACCTGGGCCAGGGGAGCTCCCTCTGGGGGACTATCCCCTGGGAGAGGTGTTCTCTCTGCTGGGGGTGGAGAACGTGGTGCAGCTCGTCACCTGCGTACTTATGGAGACGCAGGTCCTGCTCTATTCCCAAGGTAACGGTAAAAGAGGTTCCTGAATATGTTTCCTGATTGCAAATGTGTTTTTCAGTTGGATTTGATTCCAGTTTTGAAGAAGTTGTTTTAGCATCTTCTTTTCATCTCCAGACTATCAGCGGTTGATGATGGTGGCAGAGGGCATCACCACACTGCTCTTCCCATTCCAGTGGCAGCACATCTACCTGCCCATCCTGCCTGCCCCCCTATATCACCTTCTGGATGCCCCCATGCCATTCCTGATGGGGATCCAGCGTAGAAATGGGGCTCTGCGCTCCTCAGTTGATCTACCCCAAGAGGTAGAGTACTGACGACTACTCTTCTGTTGCTCTCAAAGCCTCTCCTTCCTGGATTGCTATCTGTGTTTTCCCCCTCCAAGAGTATGATCCCTAAAGGTTCTATGCTGCGCTAGAATTATGCCATCATCGTAGACGCATCACATTAAAACATTCTGATAGCAGCCAAGAGTATCACTTTAACCTTGCTGTATTTTCCAGTGCCTCAGCGCAAATGTTGCATACAAATTGCCGTACTCGTTCTGTACAGGTGAATGTAGAATACGCTCCCTCCAATCCAATTCTTAATTTTTACTGAGAGATCACGGAATGCTGCAAAGGCATCTCACTTGAGTTTCTTTGAAGTAGTGCTGCCCCAGATAAAAGCTGGCAGAAGGCAATATGGGGATGACGGAGGAGGGAAAGCACTGTGCGTTCAATTTCCAGAATAACCTGACAAAGTGAATAATTAATAGGTATTAGGAATGGACAGTCATGCTGTCCAAACCATTTCTGCTTGGTGTTACAGCTCATTACAGTTTAGTTTAGTTTATAACCGGGAAGGGGAGGAGTGCATTTCAGAACTCCTTGGTGCATTCCTGAGAGTGAAGGGATGTTTTTTTATTAAACATATTAGTTTCTTCACTAGAACTCTTCAAATGGATTGCTCGTGTGAGTTGCATTCCTGGCTCATCCTATCAGTTTAAGCGTAATGTCACTGAAGCTTAGTCTGTTTTTTATGTTGCCGTTTTCAGTCCACTGCCTACAGTAAGTCTCAGCCAGGACCTCCTGCCAAGATGACTCATGTGGACTCTTCTTTTTGACTCATTTGCTGTATGAGTGTGACTGTATGTTTCTGAATATAATCCTCAATTCTTTTGAGATGGCATAGCACACCTCGCATATCCAAACCCAATGTGTAGAGAGGTCTGTTTCCTTGCCCACCTTCTTGTCACTGTAATATCTGTGGACAGAGTGAGATCTACTGTAGCTGTGCTAGAATGCATTTGGGCGTGGTGGCTGAGTGGTGTCAGGCTGTGTCTGTAGCTGGCCTCTCTCTCTGACCTTCCCCTGGGGCAGTGAACCACCTCTCTGAGGTCACGCCTGAAGGTCGTGTGGTTGCTGACTGGCCGACTCAGATGCTGCTTAGACATGCTGATTTATTTTCAGTGGCACATACAGTATATCTTCCTTACAGTGCATGTCTAGGCTTCATCAATCATCAATCTCAGAAATTCAATGTTTGTTTTATACTTAATTGTATGTCATATTGTAAATCAGAATGCGCATTGAGTTTAGACTTTTACACTCACATCAGCAAATGTTTCTCAAAAGGTTTACTGTTTGCTTAGCATAACTATGCTAACATGTAGAATTTAAATGCCAAGTAGTTAATGGTATGTAAATCTACTTCTGACATTATTTTGATGTTTGCACACTTGGCCCTTACTGTATTTGCCTATCCTTGCATTGTCCATGTTAAATTAATTAAACTTTATTCCTTGAAATGTGCTGTTAAATGTAAGACCTGAGAAAAAAAGGTTTTGTAACAGTATTGTAAATAAGTTTTAACACAGATCATGCAGGATGTTCCTTAAAGTGATAATGAGAATTGTAGCCCCTTCAGACCCTGTCCCATAACAATGGACGTCACGCATGTTTTTTGTTGACTTTTTGTAACATTTAACACTACTTAACATTTAACAGTCCTATTGTCCATTCAGCTGGTAATTTAACAATTTAAGCCTATTGTACGATGTGCATAATTTTAAGAGTGGACCAGATGTCCATTGAAATGGACAAAAGATATATAAATATATATATATTATAGACTTTTGATAAAAAAAAATGTTTTGCTTGAGACTCGTTTGCAGATGCCTTGAGGATAGGAAAAAAAATTGTTAATTTGGTAATTTTTCATTACCTTGGAATTTAATGCAGGTCTGAAGGGGTTAATGACCTCTCTGATGTTTCTGTCTTGCAGGCCAACCTCTGTTTTGTGGACATTGATAACCACTGTGTTGAGGCACCTGACGACCTTCCACTGTTCCCGGACCAGCCTGAACTTATCCAAGAGCTGAGTGAAGTGCTACTCCTCGCAACGCATGGAGCCAGCATTAGTAAGCCTTTAGCTTTCCCACCCTGTCTGAGTAGCTTGGTCCTGGAGGATCTAATGGAGGACCGGCGTAATGGGAACCTGGGAGGAGAGGAATTGGCTGTGTTGGACCGACTGCAGGCACTGGCACGTAGGTGTGGCGGTGGAGCAGTGACAGACGGAGGAAAGATACTGGGACGTGTATTCGAGAAAGAGGAAGAGGAGCTAAGGAGCGCAAAGATGAACGTACAGTTGAGGGAGGTGTTTGCAGGTCGGTTTACTTCCATGTTCAGCAGATATGAGGAATTTGTCATACACAGCGCTCCTGATCTGAACTCGTGGCTTAGCAACAGAGAGGGCACCAGCAGCTTTGACAAGGTAACTCTACTCATTTTCTTATTACTTTGTGCCTTATATTACACACGTTTATTAACTTATATAGAAGATGTCTATTGTTTTGTTTGAACTACTTAACAGCCCTTGTGAAAAACGGAATGATGGTTTACATGCGTTATCCCGTGTGTTTGTGCATCAGAGCTCCTTCCTCTCTGCTCAGCCTGCGCCCCACTTGCAATTCCTGTCCAGGTTCTTGGAAACGGCAATGTTTTCAGCATTTGTTGATGGAAAGGTTATGTCTCGGTGGGCCGATAGAGAACCACTGCAGAGCATGTTTGACAGTCGCCTGGAGAGAGAGCGACTGTATGAAATGGATGAGGTCGAGTCCCGTAGCTGTCGCTATAAGAAGTGCACAATGCTGTATGAGTCGGGTGAGTGTTTTCTTCACCAAACTATGCAAGATATATTTTTACTTCTCATTTTAGATGTAGGTGATTTCACTCTATGCTAGTTGTTTTCAGAAACTCAAACCAAGGGATACAGAAAGTGTAGCTTACTATCGGGAAAAGCTAGGGAACTGTTTTTGCCCTGAATTTCCTTCAAATGATATCTGCCTGCACCCAACAAAAGTGGGATCAAAAATTTGAAGAGAAGGGAGAAGCTGTGCAGGATAGGGAATGGGGATAGGCAGTGTACACGATGAGGGACAGCACATTGTTTCCTATAATGAATGCCTCAAACTCCCCCCTTTGAAGTCCTGCCAAGTTCGTTGCACCAGTAGCTCAGCTCTCCTCCCTGTCTTCCTATCTTGTTCAGTCTGATTTATTTCTCAGCTGCAGCTTACAGTTACACAGGGCTTTTCTCGCCGTCCCGTTGACAACGTCTGACAAATCGGTCAAACTGAACAAATATACTTTTGTTTAAAGAGAGTTCTGCTTAAAGCAAGTGACACAAAGTTGAAAGTTCACTGTTAGAGAGTTGGAGGATAGGAGGTTTAACGGGTCAAGGCTTCCTTCCTGCTCATTGTGCCTCTTTTTGACACCTTTGTTTTTCAAGCCCAGTCCATTGAACGCAGGCTGATGAAGGCAGACCACACAGCTATTCACCCCCACCTACTGGACATGAGAATTGGTCAGGGACGACACCAGCAGGGCTGCTTCCCCAAGCTGCAAGCGGACGTACTGGCACAGGGACACAATACCAGCAAGTAGGTTAAGCCTTGTGACACCAGGGACACAAAGTAGGATACGATATAACTCTCATATATACTTAATATCGTATACATATTAGAAGTGAGAAAACATGTCTGAAGTTTGTTTTTATAGGTGGTATAGCCGTGGCACAGCTCAACGGAGGGTCGACTCTAAGAGACCGACAAAAGTGGAAACCTCAGGCCTCGACAATGACTATAGAGAGGTGCTGTAGATGTGACACACACTGACCTTTTTAATATTACAAAGACACGAATATACAAATGATAATTAATCTTTTTGATTAATGTTTTATTAGTCTGGTGTTTGTTTTATGTCGGCTCCTGTGCGTTGTTCTATAGAAGCACATATTGGGAAGAAGGAACCCACGTCACTCTAAGCTGCTTGACACTTCCCCCTCAGCTGTCGCACAGACCCACAAGGAGTTTGTTGACGGGCTGCTGAGTGAGTGCC
Organism: Galaxias rostratus; assembly: GCA_036024795.1. NCBI lineage: Eukaryota > Metazoa > Chordata > Actinopteri > Galaxiiformes > Galaxiidae > Galaxias > Galaxias rostratus. Next base: position 10,213 of record JAVQJS010010738.1, on the reverse strand, counting down.
GACTGAAGGTAGGTCACCTCACATACCAATACGGGACTCTTCAACCCAAATTACCTGCTTTAATTTGAGATATAGTTCTGTGTGTATGATGGTAAGTAGGGCTTTATGTGTGAGCTTTCCACATTTGTTGGTGACAATGCTGTATGTTGCGACAGTTAGAAGAAACCCTTCTCATAAATGTGTGGTACATATTTGCAATAATAAATATTTACTGTTATTGTTATTAATATTATTATTACTATTATTATTATTATTAACCTTTATGTACCGTCTTCAAGATGTCTATTGTGGACATAAATTAATTTTATTTTCGAACGCGAGGAACTTATTGTGTGTTTGCGTGCACACGCGAACGTGTGTTTTCTATGTTTGTGCACACACAGACGAAAGGGATGCTGATGGAGAAGATGAGGAAAGAGAGTGGAGAATTGGGTCAAGGAGAAGCCAACATCACAGGCCTGCAGGAGAACACCCTCATCCACAGCCTCTGTGACCTACTGGAGAGATCCTGGGGCCATGGCTTACAACTAAAGCAGGTCAGTCACAAAACCCCCCAAAAAATAACTCAAAACCCATTCGGTGTACATTTTCCACCTCCAGTGTCCAACAGTGGTCGACTGTTATTGTTGTGCACAGGGGAAGTCTGCTCTGTGGTCCCACCTGCTGCACTACCAGGCCTGCCAGGAGAAAACAGAGTCACTTGCAGAGTCTCCAGGTCAGGACCGCAACTCCACAAATGTTAAGGTCATATCTACCTCCTCTCGTACAAAGTGTGTGAGCTGACCTTCCCATCGTTGTCGAGGACAGATGGTTCTATTGATGTGTTGAACTTAAATGTGTCTTCTTTATTAGCTGTATTATATTTGGGTAATTTAGAAAGGATGCATTCCACTAGAGAGCACAAAGAAAATCACAAATGAGGTTGTCAAACAAGTACTTCCTTTTGCCTGTTTAAAACCATGTTCTCCCTCATATCACAGTGTCCACTGGGTCGGACCAAACGAGACTCGATGCAACAGTGCACCTGAGGAGCTCTTTGATGCACGATATGAGGTAATGGAGTTTGAAGCATGTTGAATGGAAGAAATAGGATCAAACTATAAGAATCAGGAAAAATATCTACGATGTACATCATATTTTTATGGCAATAACTTTATTTGCCATTTCATGTCTTAATTCATGCTTGTTCAGTTAATGACCATGCTGGGCCATGTCCTTCTTAGGTTCATTCAGGCAATGAGTGAGTGTATGTCGGAGGTTGGTCAAGCCCGTGCCTGGATCCATCTATCCCTGGAGAAGAAGCTGCTCTCTCAACATCTCAAAGATCTGCTGGCCAACCATGACCTTGTCCGGTAAATCCCCTGCCAAGCGTAGAAAAAAAGCAACGGAATGTTAAACAACAGATCAATTATGCATATATAGGTTGCATGTAAGTGGATTATAACTGATGTTCTCCACTTTCTTTGCTGTCCAACAGGCAACTTTATAAACCCCATGCATTTCTCCTGTGTGAGGAGGAGAGGGAGCAGTTCCTCTTTCACCTGCTCTCTCTTAACACTGTGGATTACCTTTGCTTCACACGTGTCTTTACCTCCATCAGTAAGTCTTCTTGACTCAACCAAACTACAGTAAAACAATTTTGTTTCGACTTTTGAAAATTTTTCTTTGGTAGTGGAAATTACAACTTGAGTGTTTCTCTACCTTTTTCCATCCCTGTAGTTATTCCATACCGTGTTGTCATAATCCCCATGAAGAAGCTTAGCATTGCCATGACAACTGTTAACCCCTGGGTCTGTGTGTCTGGAGAACTTGGTGATTCTGGGGTCCGGCAGATCCCTAAGAACATTCAGGAAATATTTTTTCAGGTAGGCCTAAGCTATGTTTGTTTGCTCCAGTTTTCTCTTGAAGTTCTTTGAGGAGCATAGGGTAAGATGTTGCCAGTTGGAGTAGAATTTCCTTGTGGTGTTTTTGTACATCTCACTGACAATTGAATTCAATTATGTTGTATGTTTTAGTGCAAGAACCTTGGCAGGCTAAGCACTCTTCAGCTGGGCCAGGAGAGCTCTGGCCTGCTGGCCAAGTGTCTTGTGGACTGTGTGATTGTGTACAATGAGATTACTGGACACACTTACAGGTGCACTTTACCTTCTGCATGTTCTTTTATGTCAGCCAATGTGTGTCGCAAAAATAATAACTGTAAATATTTAGTTAAATCAATTTTAAATTAAAATAAAATGGAAAAACTATGCATTTCTTACTTATCCTTCTAGGTTTCCTTGTGGCCGTTGGTTGGGTAAGGGAGTGGGTGATGGTAGCTTAGAGAGGGTTCTTATTGGTCAGCTGGTGTCTCCAGGAGGGGAGGAAGATTCTGGAAGGTGGTCAGGAACTCCACCAGAGCAAGGATCACCTCCCCAGAGTGGACGGACAGTATTAGCAGCACTGGTTGGGCGCAGCAGTAAGTTTTGGGGCTCATGTAAAACTGATGTTGTAAAACTGTGTCTTCCTTAAAATTCCAATTCCCACATTGACTCTCTCCCCGCCCCTTTCTTGTGTTATGTCATTGCCTCAGGAATGACATCAGTTGAGGTACAGGAGGACATGAGGGAGGCAGTAAATAATCTTGTCAAGCATTTCCACAAACCAGACCAAGAGGTAGGTATTATTTGTATTTCTGTGATTTTGAGAAAAATTATTTTTCATCAGTTGGATTTACAGTATCAATATACTTTATAGATTGAATTCTTTGTTCATTCATAAACTAAACTGCTTGTAATATTCTTCCAATGTCCGTTATATAGTATGCTTCTCAGAAGTTATAGTGATAGATTTAGAGTAGAATTTTTGCAACTAATATGGATGATGGCATGCCTTGCATAACCAATGTCTGTGGAGTTTAAGCTCAGAGACGGCTTGGCTTAGGCCACTAATGAAATATCACTGTTCTTTCTATTCTCCTTTCTGTCTCAGCGGGGGAACCTGACCGTTGTGCTGTGTGGGGAAGGAGGGCTGGTTTCCTCTCTTGAACAATTTTTGCTCCATGGGTTCAAGTTCAATCGGTTGTTTCACAGAAATCCGTTTGTGTGGGACTTCCTCGGTAAGAATACGCTTGTGTATGTAGTCAAGGAAACCCAGTATGCACTGTAGAAAAAATTGATGACGCTTTTTGCCTAATATACTTACTCATTGTAGGTCTCCATGTACGGGTAGTTTTATTACTATTATTATTATTATATTTTTTACAATATATTGTTTGGTAATGTGTCAGTCCTTAATTCTAAATGGGCAAAATTGAATTCCCAAAATTGCAATGGATAACCTGATAAGGTGGTGCGCATACCAAAAGTGTTTTTTAATCTTTTCAGCACAATAACAATAAATAGTGATTTTACGTTTTCTGCATTTTTCTGCAAGTTTTTATTTGTATTTATCTAAATTTGAAATCTTGCCTATTTCAAAAATAGAAAAGTCTGTTGTTTCAATGGAAACTGCGGATCAGATGGGTGACCTCTGTGGATTAGTAGAACCAGCAGGCTTGCCCTGTGATTCCCTATGCCGCTACGTCAACGCCATCAATGCCTCACCACGAAATATTGGCAAGGAGGGAAAATTCCAGCTGTTGGTCTGCCTCGGAGTCAGGTAAAAGGTCACGAATCTAATCAAGGTTCAATTTTAAACATTATTCATGCACTTCTCTCTTTTTGACTGGAATTACCATGAGCAGCAAAAGGGGAAGAGTAGTCATTAAAAATGTGCCTCTTTTGAGAATGTTTGACATTACTGTCATCTAGTGGTTATGTTGTGTTAGTGAAAGACCCATTTACACCATACTACCATTTATTTCAAGGTGAACAATTGATGCTGCTACAAAGCAGGGTGGTAAAATACAAATAACATTTTTCCACATATACTGTTTTTATTGTTGCACATATTTTCCTATTTCACTCTACCAACTTTAAAAAGTGTAATTGATTTTTAATAAACCTAACTGAATTCTGATTAAACTTTTCATTTTGTGAAACGTTTAAGTAAATTGTTTTGTTATTTTGCCAGCTCAAATCTTTTGACAATTTACACTTCTTCTTCTTCTAAAAGCAAGGAATAACTGTGAATTTATTTAATTGTCAGGGACCGGTTGCTGTCCCAGTGGCTCTCAGTTTTAGCAGAATGCTCCCTTACTGCAACAACTTATGAGGAGGGGGCTCTGCTCCGGGATCACGCTGCTGTGCACATTCTCTCCCGTGTCCTGCACACGCTCCATGATTTCACCATCTCTCTGGATGCTGCTCTAGTCAAAGGAGTGGCGCTCTAGCCTGCCAGTGCAAGGGGTCCAAACAACCTTAACAACTTATCCTAGTAACTATGAGGATTGGGTCTGCCAAAGGTTCCTTCAGTGAGCCTAAGAAATTATTTGACACCCAGCCATGACCTGCAGGTTAAGATCTAAGACTTGTCCAAAAAATAAAAGTGGACTACTTGTTAAAGGCCTGAAGATAATCCAATATCCTAGTAAAAAAATGTATTGCCTTGTTCTCTACTGTAAATGTCTTATATATTTCCTTAAAGTATTTTTCTGCTTATGCTTGTTTACACTGATATTCTTTATCCTGAAAGAGGTATAGAAAAGTAATTTATTATCAAACATAGATGATTTCATATATCATAATGTATTTTGCACTTTAATTACAAACTTGCATGAAGAGTTTTACTTCAGTTCATTCTGTGGTGAAATCGATTATATCTCAATTTCTTCAGCATAAACTTTGCGTAGTTACCCAGTTGATTATAAGGAAGTGTCCCTATGTGCAGCCTGTTCTATCAGAAAATTGATATTATCTCATAAAGCGTTAGCTTTAGGTTAACCTCATTGCTAAACTCTTTATATAATATGTTTCACTTTTTTGGGTCATACAGGGTCACTGTTTTGATTATGAAACAGGTAAATGATGCACTGAAACCAGTGTTGTGTTATAATAAATGAGTAGATATATGTATGTTATCATTATATTTGGGGTAAATCCCTGTAACTTAATAGATTTGTTTAATTATGCATTTGACTATTGTTTCTCTCACACTTGTGTAAGACCTCTCCACTCTATTTTGATGTAATTTGTTGTAGATGTCAATGTATTCATTATATTTATTTAGTTGTTAATACTGTGTGGTAGAATTATAAATACCATGTTGTCTTGTTTAATCAATGTTTTCATTGTCTATATGAGATTAAGATACTGAATGGGCAAAGTTTTTATCAAAAAACAGAAGTGTTGTGTTGAATTGTTAAAAAATAATAAATGTATCCTGCACTATCATTAACCCTCAATTGTCTAGTACAATATAGATTAGAATAGGCAATAATGATTGTGTTCTAAGTGTTGTGAAAGATTAAAGTCAGTGTTGAGCACAGACGTCTTGCTTTATTTCATGATGTAGCACTGCATGTATGGCCTGTAGACAAGGCAAACTGCATAACACATGGTACAGACACGCACGCAAATGGACAAATACGGACCAAAAATGACCACACTAGGAATCACTGGCTTTTTTTAGGTTTTCACTGTACAAGATTGTCTCTGTCACAAATCCTCATTTGAATTTTAGAAACGTTGTTGATATGTGCTAATGATCAAGTATTTGGCAAACAGATGTCTTGCTTTATTTTCAAATGAAGTCTATAACATGGCTTGACTGTCGGTCTATTTACGCGCTCTCCAGGTTCTGTGTTTTTGTCTTTTCTCTCAACATCTCGTTTTAGGATCCCAGACAAGCCATCTGGCGTTCTATAGTAAAACCACAAGCTCCACCTCCTTGCTTACATTCTCCAATGTTCCATAGCAACGAGAGTCGAGCCCCCTGTTCCCGCGCAATATTCCCATCCTTATAAGGCCAGCAGAGTGCAGACGCACTAAAACGTCAACCCTTTATGTAAATCAGTTTGATTGAGGAAAAGAAAACCGCTCCAGCCTGAGATGGAGGCGTGGATATGACGCATGCGCACTGATTCCACAACTATCCCGTCCAAGGAAATCGAGGCATCAACAAGAGAACGTTACAGATGCTGGTTGATTTTGGAAACAGTTACATTTTAAGGTAGAATTATCAAGTTTATGCTTTTACTTTGAATTAACTACAAACTCAACGTGTTACAAGGTAAGTTGTTGGGGTTTGTTAGCTTATGACTAATAGCCTATTAGTAGGTCAATATTCTTAAGAGTTTCTCTTTAAGTAGTAGTCAAACCAAAATAGGATGGCATTTTTTTGGGGCCTGAGACTAATATTATACTACAATAATTTCTGGTAATTATCTTGTTACAAACACAAGCTGTGAGCTATTGCCACTTAGTAAGATCTGCACACGGTGTGTTTCTATACTATACGAAAAGCATAGACATGTTTGGCATTTTAATTAAAATATTTATCGCAAAATGGCAGTATACAATGCCATCAAAAGTTGCTGTTTGGAATTGTGTGGTTTCAAGTGTGTGCATAATTTTGTATAAGGTTCTTTCCTCTTGTGCAAAACAATGTTTATATGTTTTTTCAGCTTCAGTTACTTCACCCATCACTATTATCAATTAAATCTTTGTAGGATATTGTGACTTAAACTGGTATACCATAACATTACTTTATGTACATGAAGTTGATTCTTTAACTCACGCCCACCAGTTCTTGAGATGCTTCTGAACCACTGCGCTGCATCGTTGAAATAATAATGGTTTATCTGTGTTATATCTATCCATATATTAGGTTGCATAAAGTAAACGGTACACAATATTAATATTACTAACACATTACATAGCCTACTTTCAGCATTTTAACCAATGCTATGGGTTTCGTCCGCATTCGAATGAGTGAGGATTGTTGCATTGACGCGACACTTAAATAACAAAGAGTTTCAATCGTCAAATACACGATGATATTTGGAAACATTGGTTTTCAAATTGTGAACTATATATACATCCGGGTAGTAATGTACTTGTTAAGCTACTTGTGGGATAATTTCACCCTATATCAAGTCTGATAAGACTAAGCACATAGAAAACTGTTCGAATAAAGATGGGTGCGCATCAAGCTACTGTGCTATGCCATGCTTCCTCTTGAAAGTGGGCGTTGATTTTCTGCAGTCAAGCTTAAATCTGTATCTATCCCAGTTTATAATTTAGCTTTACATTTTTTGTTCAACCCGTGGTTTCCTGGAATATAGACATTTCAATACCTACCGTAAAATAGTTTATTTCAAAAATAATGTTGCATGTGTTCGTGCGATGCACAACATGTCGCCTCTTGTGCACACTGAGGCCTGTAAACACTGCCACATACGCCGTCTCTGAAGTGTGTTACCATGTTGAGGTACGTCATATAATATACTGTACAGCCCTGCACTGCCAGTAGACCTCAGCTTCTGACGGCACAACAGTCTAGGGGGCGCGGCTCGCTGTTTTGCCGCAGTTATAGCTTACTGGTAGGCCCATGTGCTCTGTTTTTTGCATAGCAACAAAATTTGGAAGTCTGTCTAAAATAAACTGTGTTCTGTCTGAGCCTATGATTTACTGCAATAGGCATTTTTTTGGCACAGTCCAACGAAATACTGATGGTTTATAAACTCCATGGCAGGCACCAGTTGTGCAAATGTATCAACTATAATTAAGATTATTTTTTATTATTATTATGTTTTACCAAAGCAATGACAATTGGCCTTTCAAAAATGCAGAAAGCATAATAGACCTAAGTGTGGCATGGTGACATGATCTGTCTGACGCCCAGACTGCTGACCTAGTTCCATCATTTGGGTCAGAGGGAGCATGGCAAGATGCCCTTCTACTCTCAGTTTTAACTAAGCCTTATGCACGCAAGCTTCTAAAACATATTAATGAATTTTACCATTTGAAATGTCAATGCATGCCCACAGTGTAACGTAAACATGTGTGCGTGTTTATAATTAGATGCTGAATAGGTAGTGAATTGACAACATGTGTATGTTTGTAATACAGTATAATGAAACACAATAGATGTCTATATAAATCGTTTTATGCTGTTGTAATTTGTTTTTTTTTTTCTAGATGTTTGGTTTTCACAAGCCCAAGATGTACAGAAGTTTAGAGGGGTGTTGCATCTGCCGTGCTAAATCTTCAAGCTCACGCTTCACAGACAGCCAGCGATATGAAAAGGACTTCAAAAGCTGTTTTGGGTAGGACAAGCCACATGTAATTAGATATTTTTTTTTTTTACATTGCAGACAAATGGCAGCACGGTGGCGCAGTGGTTAGCACTGTTGCCTCACAGTTAGAAGGTCCTGAGTGCGATCCCCACCTAAGGGCCTTTCTGTGTGAAGCTTGCATGTTCTCCCGTGTTAGCGTGGGTTTCCTCCGGGTACTCCGGTTTCCTCCCACAGTCCAAAAACATGTAGGTTCATTGATGACTCTAAATTGTCCATAGGTGTGAATGTGTGTGTGTGAGTTGTTGTATGTCTATGTGTTAGCCCTGCGATGGACTGGCGATCTGTCCAGGGTGTACCTCGCCTCTCGCCCGAAGTCGGCTAGGATAGGCTCCAGCCCTCCCGTGACCCTGCATAGGATAAGCGGTTCTGATGATGGATGGACAAACGTTTTCTTTGCTCAAATATTTAACAATTTTTTTTCACAGACTGTGTGAAACTCGATCTGGTGAAATCTGTAATGCCTGTGTGCTCCTGGTAAAGCGTTGGAAAAAACTTCCTGTTGGATCTAAGAAGAACTGGAATCATGTAAAAATCATTACTATTGGTACTATTACTGGATTGATGCTCCTAAGCTTTACATCAGTACATAACCGATGAGTGTTTTAATTATTTCCTTATTTACGATTTTGTGCTGTGCAGGTGGTTGATGCAAGAGGAGGCCCAAGTCTAAAGATCACCTCCAGGCCAAAGAAAATAAAGTCTCTTTCCAAAAGAGTGAGGCCGAGCCAAATTATCAGACTGCAGAAAGAGCTGAAAAGAAACAGTCAGTTATGAACTTTTACTGCGATAAATACATGTTGCCCTTTCCAATAATAGAGATATGAAATAATTAACTTGGAAGGTTTATATATTACTGCTTGTTCTTAATGCAAAATCTTTGTGTTGTTACCAAAATGTTTTTGGTAACTGCTTTGGTATTTGCTCTAGATTCAGATGCTCACAGCACCACCTCCAGTGCCTCTCCTGCACAGTCTCCAATCTACAGCAATCTGTCAGATGAGGGCTCAGACACAGAGCTAAGTCCTGGGTCCAACCGCTCCCCTGTTTTTTCCTTCTTGGATCTCACCTATTGGAAGAGGTAAGCGTTTCTCCTCTGCAGGTTTAGACTGGGTTCTAGATTCCTAGTTCCTTATAAGTTTTTTTTTCATCATGCAGTTGGTACTAGACACAGTAGACAGAATTTGGAGGGTTGTTTTCACACAGTGACATGAATGTAGTGTTGTGTGACAGATGTAAGTGAATTGATTGAACAAAATAAAAACTTTAGAAATTTTTCTTCCCTTCATCTAGACAAAAAGTCTGTTGTGGGATCATTTATAAAGGCCGTTTTGGAGAGGTGCTCATTGACCCACATCTTTTTAAACCTTGCTGCCACAAGCAACAACAGCAAACAAAACAGCCAGAACAACAGCTGGAAGATGATGATGAGGAAGATGCATATGAGGATGAGGAAGAAGTGGAAGTGGAAGACGGGAAGGTTGAGTTGATTGGGGAGGAAGTCAAAATACAGGAGGTCAATAGGATGGGGCAAAAGTTGAAGGAGGTTACAGAGACTCCAAATAATGGTGTTAATTAAGACTCTTATATGTAACATCACCTTCAAGGACAACACCGTTGACCAATCAGAAAGGCTTTGATAAACAATGCAACCTATTTGTGCACATCTCTGAGGACATCTTCTGGTGCTCAAAGTTGTCAAGCACTTGTGGAGGGGATAACTCGGATGCCTTCAATGAGCAGCTCCTTTTGGTATTCTTTGTAATGATCTTTGTTTTCAGATTTGTGTTAAACTGGTAATTTATAAAATGAGCCTGCAGACTCACATGAATGGAATAATCTGTTGTTAAATACGGTTCTTGTCCTAATGTTTGGCACACCTGTCAGGATGTCCTAATATACTCTACATCAAATGCTGGAACTTTGACTTGTTGCCTCAAGATTTTACAAGTAATACAATTGGTTGTTTTACCTGAATGTTTCAGTTAAGTACAATACAGC
>JAVQJS010010730.1:0-12658 GCA_036024795.1 Galaxias rostratus | reverse complement strand
TGGAATGGGGTGCAGTTACTTGTCGGTAAGTGTTCTAGAGTTCTATTGCCAGTATTTTAGCTTTTGGAGATTCTATTCACTTCTTCTGCTACCCGGTAGCTAAGCTTGTTTTGTCAATTGCTTGAATCTTGACTTGCACATGAGCGGCACTTTTATTCCAGTACCGAAAGAACTCTGGCGCCATCTTCTGTGATGAAATTAATGGTGTCCTTTCACAGAAAGAAAGATCATTGATATTAATTGGGCTTCATAAAGGCTTAATTCAGTAGGTCCAGAAGCTATCATTGAACTGTAAGCTGGTCAGGACATGACTGGATATTCTCATATTTTTCTCGTAATCACTCATAAGAACTCATATTTATGAAACACAGCAGACCGGGGCATAGCTTATTCCCATGTATGCGGCATGTTGCAGCGTGGCGTCAGGGTTCTTAAAATGGGAATGTATGACAAAGGAGAAAAACATAACACACTGAATGTGCAATCATGCAGTGATTATGTCATGCTGTGCCATGTTTTTAGTATCACTCTACATTATGGAGATTGTTGACCTACCAGCAGGTGGAAGCAATGTTCCTTCAGAAACCTTCATTGAACAACAGTCGTTACAAAAAGAAAGAACTGTTGTTATATTATAAATAAAGATCTTGTCTGTTCAATCTGAACTGTTTTTACTCATTGATCCTTGGTGTCTAAATGAGTTGATCATTTGTGAATCTATAAATAGTCTTGACTATAAATAGTAGATTGTGGTTTTGTTATGATTAGTCTAAGAGCTATCTATTTACATAGGTTTTAAATACGAGCCTTCTGTTTTGCAATAATTGTTTTGCTGAGCTCCTGTGACATTTTCACTGTAACAGAAGCCGTTCCAATCCATTTGGATAACTGCTCCGATGCCTGTCAACCCACTGAGGGAAAATGAGGTCCTCTGGGTTCAGTGCACACAATTACTCTGCCTGCTATGGATGACATCTATTCCAGTTTGTAGTTGTGCTCTTCATGCACGATTGACTTTTCTGATATGTTGGGCCTTTACTTTTTTACGGGCAATGGAACATTAGGTAATGGGAGTTGGATGGGATTTGGAATTTCCCATACTTAGTCCACTTCAAATGTTGCTGCTATGCAGACGGATTCTTTTTTTGCCATGTGTCCATTACAGAAATAAGATTGTATTTTGAGATGCACCGTGCAGCTATAACCTGATACTACAGCCAGGGAGTTGAGTCGTCACGTTTCTTAGTATTCATGTGATTGAACTTGCACCCCCTGGCTGGAGCAATCTCACTGTTTTAACAGCATGAGCTGGAGGACACATTGCTTCTGTAGAGTCAGACTGGTAGTGTTAACATACAAATCCTAGGGGCCTGGAAATGGCAAGTGCATTTTCTCCAAACTTGTTTTTCTCGCTTTAACCTCGGGAACCTGACAATGTCGGAGATAGTCATTTGTGAAGCTGGCACCGATTTATCAGCAGCAGCCAACAGGGATGCCACACCTGTGAAACATTGTTGTGTCTGTGTGAATGGTCCATGCAAAAGTCAGGAACAGAATGCACCACAATTTGTTTGTTAGACCATAGACCGGCAGCACACAAATGCCATCCAAGCAACCGAAAAGCAAAACATTTAAGGTAATGATTTTATCGTTTTAGAAGGTAATAAAGGCTGTTAAATAACTCTCTATATCTACAGCCAGTGAAAACTCCTGGTCTTGTGCAAGCTAAAAGCTGTTCAGATGACATAAGCAAAATTCAAAGATTAAAGGTGATTCAAAGATATGACTTTTTTTTCCTTCAGCAGAATCCTCACAATCCTAACAGAAGTATTTAATCACCGTTTACTTTACTATTTGATTTTTTAAAAATCCCAGTGAAGTGCTGTTAGGGCAAAGAGTTTCAAAAACGTCTAAGCCTAATCGTGAATGGGTGTCTATTTCCAGGGACTGCTTGTGAGGAATGACGCATTCATAACAAAAGACGTTACGCCATGGGGGCCTCATCCAGGTGTTGCCTAGATGCCACATCCTGAGAAGGCCAAAACAATTTGGAGCTCTCCCATCTGACTCCTTTCTAATTGATCTGGCCCAGACGGGGTCAGATAAAGGGTATCCTCACCCAGGCCCCTTTAACAGATCTACAAAACCTACCTGAGGAGCAAAAGGGAAGCCTGACAATAGAAACGTGTGGCAGGGACAACCGAGGCAGCTGTTAGAGGGATTATTCTACACCTTTGCAGAAAAACTTTTTAAAAAATGTCGGCGTGGTAATGTTGAATATGGCAGCTTTATTGTAAATGTTAAAAATCATGCAAATATCACATGAGGACACCGCAATGAATGGTCAGGACAGAGAATCCACACAGTCTTTTCTGTTGTAGGTTGGATTGGTCAAGTGTAGGGCCGCAAAATAAGCAATATCATGTTAAGTTTAGGGACAGCTTTATATCTCGTAATAGAAGATTCCGTTCAACTCTTTGATGTAGGCCCTAATACATTCATGCCCTTTTAAACCCCTTTTAAATACATTCACACCCTTTTAAATAATGAAATGCTAAATACTGAAGCGGGATAGCAAATGCATTCGGGAACCACAATGCTCCTCAGTTTGCCCTCACATGCAAGTAGCACTGTAGGCCTGTATTTATGTCTCAGATGCCTGCTCTTTTCGACATGCTATCATGAAAGTATTTTATCACCAATCCATCTGGAGGATGATACTTGGAGCGACAAAGCTCAAGATTCAGCCCATGGCTGACAGTTTTATGATTTTGTCTGTATTTGCAGCTGATCCCTATCCTCCAAACATACTGATTTATCTTGCATGGGGGGAGAGAGACGATAAAGGGCAAATGTTGAGTTACATTAAAATATTGGTGGCAGAAAACAAGCTGCTAGCCTGTATCTCATCTGCATCCAGCAATTGGTCTTCATCTCGGAATAATTTGCATATGTTTGATTGAGGGTGATTTGAATATAATATAATATCAGAGCGTTGTCAGCCAGTGTGAACACATTTGAGTGGTTTGACTGGTTATCCCCCATGCCATAAGACAGTAAAGACACTGAATTCCCCAAATATTCCTATATTTATGATGTTCTATGGTCATTTTGTAATTATTTTTTATCTGATTTAGTTGCAGCGCAATTTCACCTTGGCTGCAGTGCGCTGGCCTGTGAGTCAGCCTCCGACTCCTCAGTCCATCGTCTGTGCAGCGGAGCGCTGCTGCAGAGATAATGGGCATTGTGGAGCACAATTTACATGCTGCCAACCGAATTTGTGTTCCTAATGAGGAAACGATAGGAAATGGATATGCAGTGGGTCAGAGGAGTTTGCCGGCTGATGGACTTGCACCAAGGAGTACACAACCCTCAAATAAAACGGCATACTGAGGTCAGGGGGGAGATACCAATATTGAAAGCCAGGTGTGATACCAAAAATTCTGCACCTCATCAAAATGTATGCGTCACAAAAATATAAATAATGAAGTCCGGCGAGTCAAGTTATTTTTTGCAGCCCAGAGCCACTCTAGTCCTTTCCACCTTTCCATTGTAGAAAAGCCCCTGAACAGCGCGGTGAGATTGTTTACTCAAACGGAGGAACAGGTTCTGGGACGTGGGAGAGCTTCTTGTGAACACTGTGTTTGTGTAGACACTGGGCTGCTGTCACCCGGTGATTGACTGTCCCTGTGGGGCTCTGTGTCACATCTTCTTAAGCAGACGGTGTTTTGTGTTTGGTGTGTCAACCCAACACAGACACACTGTCAGTCTGTTAAGACACCGCACTGGGAGGCCTCATGGCACTGCTTCACTGTTTAAGCTTTCATTTGAACTTAATTTACACTCTGTGACAGTGCCAGAAGATTAAAGCAAGTAAATTGAAAATGGCCGACAACCTGGCTATAGGGAGGCTATCAATATGAAGGGTCTCTGTGCTTGCAATAACTTGCAGATTGAGTTATGTTTCTGAAAATTACTGTTTGAATATGATTCCTTACCATATTCCACAGTTAATGAGTTTACATTCAGTATCGCTGCACATACTTTAACTGTCAATGAATTTTCAATTTGCCCAAATAATATTCTAACCTGTCCAGTCAAAAGGGTTTTCTTTTTTAGATCTAACATCTTTTATGCGCTCTCCACTGGGAGAACAGATTCTACATGCTTACAATTTGTTTCATTTTGCACTGGTCTTCAATTTCAAACTTTAAAGAAACAGCAGTCAACTTCAAAATAAACAAATGGTTTCCATAAAACAAAAATTTCAATGTAACTATTTTGAATAACTATTGTAAGTGACAGGACCACAAGTTTTGGAATGATATTCAAATACGTTTTATTAACTTTTTAATTGAAATCTTCATTCTTGTATAGATTTAGGCCCAAATTGTTCATAAACATTGATGCAAGACCGCTGTTTGTATTGCATGATGTTAGCATCAAATAGAGAGAGCCTTATTGCTCCTCCACCATTAAAACAAACAAAGGCCACTGTTCATATCCAAGTTAAATTAGCTGGTTTTATAAATGTATAAATGTTGATTGATTGTGTAGTAATGTAGTAATTATGAGAAGGGCCCGTTATTGACAATGGTTTCACTGAGAGTAACATTTCATTGGCAGCTGAAGTCTGAGTCTATATGCGAATGTATCAGAACTCATTCCTGGATAAATCACTTAATTGAGCTGATGAGTTTCTGCTATTTGTGAGGATTTATTTCTGTTCGGTCAACAGAGGGACAGGGTGGAAAATAGCCAGATAAACTTTGCATTTATCTTTGAGTTACCTTGTTTTTGTTGGGATCCATGAATACAGTCTATTTAACAGACATCAGTCTTGCCGGCTGGTCTTGAAAAAACATGCTCTGATTCTTTAATATCATTGGCAGGTCTGTTTGTTTTCCTGCCATCCCCTTTCAAATAAGATGTGGAACCACAGACTGTGTGGGTAATTAAAGCATTCAATGTGGAAAGCTGTCTCCTTGTTTGTAGTGACAACAATTTTAAGAGGTTAGTAACACTTTAATTGATTGAGGTGCACATAACTCATTCACAACATTTGCATAAGCTCTTCATTTAAATTTGCATAAATACCAATTCAGAAATTAAAGCCGATGCATAATGAAGAATGTTATCTTGAGTATCCATGCAACCAAACAAAGGTTCCCTAAAAAAGTTATTCAGCAGTATTAAATGTGAACCAATTGTTTGTCTAAACTTCCATCAGATGCAAGATAAAACATCTATTATACCGTTTCCGATTGATGCTCCCACAGAGAGCCTTTAGATGGAAAAAATGGATTACTGAGTTATCTCGTCAGTTCCCATGCAACAAACCTTATTGAAATGAATAAATACATTTGATCAGCAGTAGCAATGGAAAACGTATTAAATTGACTTTTATTTAAATGTGAATACCTCTCACATAATTAAAAAACATTCGTATATGATGAATCTGTCATATAATCTGAATATGTAATTATATCTCTGTTTAATTTGTTATGTAGGACTTAAGAACTCATAACGACCAGCTTTTGATAACGTTAATAACAGTGTTAACAAAAGCAGTTGCTAAAACAACGCAACGTGCCAGAGTACCTGGTGCTAAAAGATCAACATAAACATTATCAAATTGAGAACAACAACAGAAAGCTACATAATCTACCACATAAGGTTCGGCCTGTGGAAATCATTTATTTACACACAAAAAAAGCAGACAACAAATGTATTGTAAATCTTTTAATTTGTTAGCCAAAGTCTGTAAGAACTATAAATACAATTTCTATTCAAGAATCTCACAAAATAAGCCGCTTTACCAACGTAAAAATCCATCAAGGTTAAAAATGTCTTGACTGTTGGATTAATTATATTTGTGCAGTCAGGCACTTGCGCAATACTCCCAACTCCTCCAGGTAAAGATCCTTTGTTTTTATTCCAGTGGAGAGTCCTTGGGCTCAAAGCTTTAATCAGAGGCAGTAATGTTCAGCTACATCCCCTGTAAGAACAACTTGTCTTCTCCTCTAGTGTTTTCTTCTTGACTCGACGAGCAGCCATTGTGTGTCTGACGTATCCCGGGAACAGGTGCTCTAATTACATCAACCAGTGGTGACATAGTCAGTCAAACACACAGGCCAACTTGCTGGGAATGCTCTTTACTGAGAATTTAGTGCCATGTGTAGCTGTCGTTAGAGCCTCGCTTCATTGCTGCTAGTAGAGCAGTGTGTACCATGACTTCTCCAGGTCCCTTTGGATGACCTCTTTCTCCTCGCTGTCTTCATGGTGATCCTCTTCTTTTCATTATCTAGGTAGGTATTCTTGTGGCAACCTCGTCATGTTCCTGTTCTTCAACGCCTGGTCCACAGTTTGGATGTAGAAGTCAATGGTGCTTCTCATGTCTGGGGTGAAGGGGTCAAAAGAGGGCCGCTTGGCCCCCGATCTCTTGAAGTGACCGTCTTGGTTAGTTTCAGCGCACATTAGCCTCTCCTCAGTCATGGTAGTGTTGAGGAAGGAGCTGATGAGGCGTATTTCAGGGATTAGCACCCTCTGCAGGTCTTCATAGTGAACCACTAGCAGACGGCGACCATACTTAAGCCAACTGAGTGCATGGGACACCCACCAGGGGGCGTAGCTGTCAACAAACTCTGGCCATTCTGGGGACAGGAGAGGTAAACCACAGATCAGATTATATCAGACATATCTATTGTTTATTTTGTCTATATCTATGTTTTTGAGCCGACACGCCTATGTTATATCATAATCTAAATAACTCCCCTTGTTCTTTGGCACCAAGTTGTATGCTAGTTCACAGGTTATATTACCTTTACTCTTCCACTGTGCGTCTGTGGCGTAGCCCAGGTGACCAGCACACTTGCGGTTGAACTCGGCCATGAGGGAGCGGTAAGGGTTCCGGATCAGCAGGATTGTGGAATCAAACATTTCAATCTCTCGCTGGCCGCTTTCGTGGGTTTTCACACAGATGCTGCGGCCGCTCTTCCAATAGTCTTTTTCCCCTTTGAAGCCTGGTGAAGACCCAGAGCAAACAGAAAGTCGTCCTTCACAACCCACTGCATCATAGGCCACTCATGCAGGCTTCCTGTATTCTCCTGAGCTGCTCCTGCACTGCACTGTGCTTACCTCTGTTATAGAGCGTGCCGTCAAAATAGAAGCTGCCTGTGTAGTAGCCCGTCACTAATTCAATCAGGTGACGTACCCAGGTGTTGCCTGCTCCAGGAAAACTGGAGAGTGCCACCAGGGAGCTGGACTTCTGAGGCAGAAACGTTCTCTCTCTGCACCTGGAGTCTGACAAAACACATTTGTATACAATGGGTCAGAGTTAGCATTGCTGTCAAAACATGTGCTGGATGGCCCGACTGCCGGATGACAGCCTGATGACTAGTCAGATTGAAGACAGATTGATATGGGTTTGTTTGTGGGCAAAGCAGGTTAAGTTGAAGGCCAAGGTCACTGAAGCATCTCACCGAGGACAGGCGTCTGGTAGACGTGGTAGTAGTGGTGGTCCAAGGCCGCCGTTGTGGGTAAAGGGGTGGTGCTGTGGTTCATGCCGCTGACCCCCACACACTCCTGGCCCTTCAGCCGTTGGCTGGATCTGAACAGAGGGGACGTCTGGGCGCAGAAGCAATGAGGCCTCCTCAACACAGCCAGAGGGAGCTCCTATTCAAGCCACCCAGTACCATAATCAAAGTAATGTCTTAGTACAACCAAATAGAGAGTGATGCCGTTTTCCTCTCTAGATGACAATGTAGGGTACTGTCTTTACATGATGGGCAAGGTAATGTCAGTAGCTACAAAGGTATTCACCTTTAGCTTGTTCCTTCCTATAATTTCATTTCCTAGTTCCATGAGACTTTGTCTTTTATTTTTACTTGCGACCTACTGCACTGTTCCACAGTCCCACCCTGTAGCATGGAGTTACTCAAATACTTGAATGTATATGTATGTATAATGTACTTGAATATTGAAATATGCACTGCACACATTCAAACATTGAATAATGCTTATACAAGCTTATATACAAGCAAAATCACACAGTGTTAAATAAGCAAACAGACTATGTTGGCTCTGCAGTATGCACCCTTTGTAATGGCCATATCCCTTTTAAAGGTTGCCTTACCCGTGCATTCAGGGTGGTGAGTGGATTCCAGACCACATCTATTTCTCATTACAAGCACATTAAACGTTAAAGAGTCCAGCCCTGCTCCTGGATCTCTGTGCGCCACCGCCTCTCATTTCCATCTCTGGAGGGCAATATGGCCCCTGATCAATGGAGCTCTCCGTCTTGGGAGACTGGGGTTGACAAGGATGAAATCAATGGATATCCAGAGGTCTGCTTTTTTGGAACACCTCCAAACCTTATCCGTGCAGGTCTCCACACAGGACTGTGCGGTGAGGTTGGGCTGCATGGAGTAGACCGGGAAGGCCATGGTGGTGTTCTTTGGCATCTCAAAGCAGCCGCTGTAGCGAACATTTCTGACTGGAGGCAAAAAAAAACAATGGCTTGCGACTTCAGCTGGAGGCATCGCACGCAGTTGGACACAGCCTAATTGTGTATGTAACACAGTCGTACACTGACACACTTCAAGGAGAAACTGTCCATGGGCATCTATTTCTGTCTCTTTATCGCCCATGGAAATTTGCATAGTGGCTATGTCTGACATATTGCATCATTCACGCATGAATAACAGATTCCTGTGAGTGTGTATTCAAGGTCAGCTGAGTCAACTTGACTCACATTTCCTCTGGCCTGGAAGTTGTTCCTCCACCTTGTAGATGGAGAGGCGCCCTACGCCCCCACAGAGGGACCCCCTCTCCCCCCGGCACACGAGACTGCAGTCCTCGTCTGGGGCTCTCAGGCTACTGATTCGGTTCCCACAGTGGCACTCAGCTCCGTACTCTAAACCAGCAAAACGGTATCCACTGCAGCACACACAAACAAACACACACACACACACATATACACACACACCCACACACATACACACGCTTGTCACACACAGCTCACTGGTATAGCCCAGGGCTCTTGGTAACCACAGGCTTGAATTAGCCTTGAGGTAACCCACCTCATTGCACAACCATTTAAACAACCTCGGGGCATTTTGGCCATATGTAGGCCTGTAATCATTATGATGTGAGCAATGAATGCGAGCTTTGCACAAAAAAAAGCTATCTTCCTCCTGTGATATTTGGGAGCATCTAAAAGTATTGCATAGATTTATGAGTGCAGTGGCTGTGGTAAGTACCACGGGTCGTGCCAGATATTAGCTATACTTTACATCACAAGGGCACGGTGACTCATCCCTCCTCAGTCTCTTTATCCCCTCTCCTTCAGAGGGACACAGCCTATTCAAAGATGACCTTTCCTATTTGCTTTGAGCTTCCTCATAAATTGCCGCGACTTTTCCTCATGCTCATTTCAATAACCGAGCCACAGAGCCTAAAAGTATGACTCCTCTCTGTGTGGGTGGAGGGAAAGCTCAGCGGGCTCCAGATGTAAAACATCCCCGCAGTCCGGCTGCATTGATTCTCTCCGTAGTTCTCCTCCAAGAGCAATACATCTCGCGCTTATGATGCCTTTCAGACATGAGGGGGAATAAATCAAGTATGTCATTACTGGTCAAACTCCCAGCCCCTCAAGACAACCTTGCGGGCGTTGTCTGAAAGAAATCCCATGCTGGCAAACTCAGACGGTTCAGCAGAGGCCAAAGACAGGGCAGGGTATCCCACGCCTCAGCGTTTCATTCCTGGCCTGTCAGTTTGCCTGTCCTCATTCTGCTCTCTAGAACGTGGCTCCCTTCCTGCTGCTGCCTCGTCCCTGGCCATCTCCTGCCCCTCTCCTCCCCCACCTCTCTCAGCCCCTCGTGCTGTCATCCAGCCACCTGCTTCCCCACTGCCACACACAGAAGCCATTCACTCAGAAGACGGAGATGCAAGCGGTAGCTCAGACAGCGGGCCCTCTGTGGTGCTGCCTAGCGAGCCGCTGTGGGCACGCTACCTTTCAGAGCAGGTGTTCTGACACAGCGAGGCACGCTACCTTTCAGAGCAGGTGTTCTGACACAGCGAGGCACGCTACCTTTCAGAGCAGGTGTTCTGACACAGCGAGGCATGTTACCTTTCAGAGCAGGTGTCCTGACACAGCGAGGCACGTTACCTTTCAGAGCAGGTGTTCTAACACAGTGAGGCACGTTACCTTTCAGAGCAGGTGTTCTGACACAGCGAGGCACGTTACCTTTCAGAGCAGGTGTTCTAACACAGCGAGGCACGTAACCTTTCAGAGCAGGTGTTCTGACACAGCGAGGCACGTTACCTTTCAGAGCAGGTGTCCTGACAGAGTGAGCTGGTCATTTTGCGCAGGTCATAAAGGACGGTTCCACCCAGGGCGCGCTCCGTGGCAGTGTGCATGAAGCAACCCATGTAAGTTCCTGGTCATATTTCAACCAAAAAGAAAAGAGAGAAAGAATGAGATACATCATAGCTATTGTTGATCTCAACAGTAACCACTATTTGTGTAGAGTGGAGACACATTGCATTGTTATGTAACAAACTGGGAGCTGGAATTATGAGCAGTGGTTTAGCAGAGGGTTGGTCATTGAAGTGAAACAGCATGGGGTTTGGGTTTTGAGTGTGTTGTTGTGCTGCAGCTGTTACCTTTATGTCTGCTTCTCCTGTGGAGAAGTCCTCTCTGCTCTGGGCTCTCTGGCAGCATACCATAGAACCAGCGGCCATGCAGGTGTTGGACCCCCCTGCTCTGGGAGGCAGGCCAGTGTTGCCCCGCCCTGAAGCCCCCTCCTGACTCTCCCTGGCCGTCGGCCCATTTGGAGCGGCTTCTAATGCCCAGGCCCGCAGCCCTGAGGGCGGTGGGGGGCGCTGGCAAAGACTGCAGGGAGGGGAGACTGGTGAGGCCGGGCTGAGCCACCCTTACACTGGAGCGCTGCAGGAGCAGGATGCTCCCTGCCATCAGATATGCGATGCCCAGGAAGAGCAGGATCATCTGAGCTTGCCTCAGAAAGCAGAGAAGCCTATAGATGGGCACCATCATTCCGGCACACATCTGGTCTGCATGCTACACCTCGGCACGCTGACACTCAACAAGGTGGGTGGGGGATGGGAGGGTGAGCGGGATCTAAAACCTCATCACAAGTCTAGTGTAGCTCATTGTCGCCTTATCAAGGCAAGCCGAGTTCAGTTACACAGTAAAACTCTTGTTTAGACTGCCAATCTTTTTCAGCTCATTACCATGCCTCCTTGGTATGAGCAAAAGCAGCGCTGTATTCAGATGTCTTAGATATGCCACAGCGGAAGTTACACACTGTTATCTCCAAGGCAACCGTCAGCAAACCCTCAAAGGAGTTCCATGGCAGAACCTGGGGCACAAAAAAGAAGCAGTCAGATTTGCAATGACAGAGAATATTTGTTCTTTATACAAGGACAATAAGAACGTGGGAGAATAAAAGCGTGCTTAGGGATTAGACCCACAGCTCATGTTGACATATGGGCTTGTGTTCCTATTGTAGAGCATTGTGTCTTTTCTCCTGGTATTTGTTGCTTCTTGTTTGCCATATCTTAACCCCCTATGCAAGGCATCTGGGAAATGGTGTGTCTTCTGTCAGCAGAAAAGGGTACATTATTTCTCTATCCAAGCCCTACATTTATTTATTTAAAAATGTCCCTGTATGTTTGTTTTGGAGGACTGTGATATGTGACTATTTAGCAGTCCAATGAAGACATTCAGAAAATTAGAACAGGGCTACTTATCACAATGTTGAATTGTATTTGTGAGTAATTTCCAAAGCACTGAAGTGCAGCACTGTCACATAATGTTTAGCACAACATGTTTGGTGATGTCAAAATGTCTCCCTGCTTTAACATCTGAGCCTCATTTATCTCAGTGAAAAAGATTACATCATGCTACAAAAAACACTGTCTGGGGAGCATATTATGGGTGCTTATGAAACGGGATTATAGAAGCATCAGTAGCATTTCTGCCCTCAACTGTAAAAAATAAATAAAGAAATAAAATAAATATGAATGAATCAAAAGATTCTAGAGAACATAAAGGTGTAAGATCTCTGGTGGATGTTGACTTATTCGTTGCAACCCAAAAAGAAACCTGCTCAACCAACTATTTAAAAGGGTGGCTAAAGGTAATTATTGAATACACATTGACAATTACCAATGAATAGGCAAATACAATTTAAACATGTATACTGTGGTAATATGTATGCTATACAGGTGATAGTAGGGTTCAAAATAAAAACGCTACTCAACCTGTTCCCATATGGTGTTTCTTTCGTTGGCTGTGCCTTATACTGTAATATGGCTGTTTATAACGTTTACCGTGTTTTTTGGAAGTAAATTCCAGGCACATACGGTGCAGCATGTTTTCATTTTAGGTTGATGATCGGCGCACCTCAGTCTTTTAAAATAAGTATTGTTTTTAGTATTTATTGTAGCGTACTGTGCCCATATTATAAATTGTGTAGCCTCTACTGCCTCATAGTATACTCACTGGATAACCTGTTCTAGAGATCGAAGCAACAGTTTGCCAGGTTTGTCACTGGGCTAAATAGGTTTCAGAACGGCAAACTTCTCAAACTTGGAAAATTATCGCAAATAATTTCCTAACTTTCAAGTATTTGGG
>JAVQJS010010727.1:0-12301 GCA_036024795.1 Galaxias rostratus | reverse complement strand
CCCCAGCCCAGGGGCCGCGGGGGGGGGGGGGCTTGTTTAGTTTTGTTAGATGGATGAGGTACCTATTGTGACTTTAAGCTGTCCCTGTCAACAAAGGTCATCACAGAAGTCGCAGAAATCGCAGTCACTCCAAGTCCCCAGAAAGGTGAGTGGCAAACACGAAGAAGAATCGCCACACAAGAGACTACTTGAGATGTGGATACAGACGCCGTATATTGACTAAATTCTGTTTTCAATTTAATTTAAGGAGTTCAAAAAAGAGTCACAAGAAGAGTCGAAGAGGAAACGAGTGACCCAGTTTCTTTGCCCGCCTCTTACCACCTTTTGTTTTTACCTGCAACCTTTTGTTTTTATTTTGAGTCTTTTGTAATGATGTTTTTTCTGTTTAGATAACTTTGAAACAGGTTGCATTGTATTTGCTGCTGTGTCATGTTAATCCTCGTCCAACTATACAGCATAACGCCTTATGAAGGTTTAATCAAAGAAACATCTCAGTTTGTTCAGAGGGCTTTACTGTCATGCCAGTCTGTGTGTAGTCAACGTTCTTAATCCTGAACCCTAAACCATAACTGTACCCCCAAGAGATCAGTTTTCTTCCTCAGTGTGTTGTAATTACCAAGTGTGGAAAAACATGTACAGACATATTTGTCAGTGAGTTTTTAGTATTGTTTCATTAGACATGGAACTAGTTTGATGCAAATGATGTTATGTGAAACGAACAGTGTTGTCACATTTAAACTAAAACAAAGACAGTGATTCTCATTCTTTTTGACAGTTTTATTAAACAAAATGAAGCAAGCTCACAGTCTGATAATTTTTCTATTATATTGTACTCAAATGTTGGCTCATGATTATATATCTAATTCATATTTAGCAGTTTGACGCCTAACTCATTGTTACCAAAATGTTATCCAGGAAGTCCTGTATTTCTGAACACCTTCGGTTTCTTCCTCTTTGTGCAATCTTCATCAAAAGATTGATACTGTTTGCACGATGTCTGGTCGGGTTAAGTATTTCTGCAGTTTTCTTGTGGTAGTCTATTGATTTAGATTGGTCCTCAAGGTGAAAATGCAAATATTGTGCATACCTGTTGTATACCATTTGGTGCTCTACAGCCTCCAGTTGGCTGTTGACTAATTCCTCGTACATAAGACTGGCTTGTGGCAGGTCTGATTGTGAATATATGCTGGCGAGACTCAATTTGGCTTGGAGACAGGATTCAGGGTAAAGTTGGATCACTTCTTCAAAAAGACAGATGGCTCTATCAATCAGACTCTGTTTTCTCGGTGTGTCCTCACCTGAGAAGAGCTTCCATTTGAAAGCTGTGGCAAGACATTCTTTGATATAGCGGTTATTGGGGTTTCTCTCTAAAGCTTCATTAGCTAAATCGATTGCTTCGTCGAATGTTAAGTACATTCTATAAAGTTTAAGTAAAGGTCTGAGACCACTGTAAATACCAATGGGCTTTCTTAGAACCTGCTTTGCTAACTCGCGTGCTTCCTCCATAATTTTGTCAGTTTCAGCTAGTCTAAATAGGTAGACGGTAGCCAGGTACAAGTTGTCCGGATCATGTTCTTTCGCAATTCTCATCTTCTCTAGAATCTCTGACTGCTTCTTAGCGTCGCTGTGCTCAAATGACCTATATAAGGCAAGAGCATAGCTGGATTGCCACTCTGCTCTGTCAGGCTCAGTCTGGATTGCTTTCTGGAAATACTCAATTGCATTATTACTTTTTTCCCCTTCAAACATCATGGCATTCCACGCTTTTTCAGCATAGACCTCTTGATGGAGGTCCCCTTGGTAGAGTGATGGGTAGTTTTCAATGAGTGCCTCGACCTTTGTCAAGTAGCTCTGGCACTCTGCCCGCTCGCCCATGTGGAAATGTAACCATGCCAAGTCCCCAAAGTTCACAAGCAGCCAAGGACCTTCATCGAGAACAGTGTTTTTAATCTGACGAAAGGTCTCTGCAGCCTTGCTGAAGGATTTCAGAGAATGTTCCTGGTGCCCTAGACTATAATGTATGAAACCCAGCAAGTTGTTGATGTGACCAAGCCACATATATCCTTCTTCGGAACCAATGTCTTCCAGACGATCTTTGATAATTCTAAATCGAGATTTGCTGCAGCCTAGATTCCACGTGAAGTGGCATTCAAGACCGTTCAGTTTAGCTTCCAAGCTGGTGAAAGCAGGGCAGATGAGGAATATTTTTAAAAACATTAACATTTAAGCTCTCTACAATGTGTATACCTTACACTGGTGACTCAAATCAAGTAAAACTAGGCAATCTGACACAATAACGGTGAATTCCTACCTCATTTTCTGGCCACAAGCTCTCATGAAGACCAAATAGTTGAGTGAATAGTTCTGGCTTTATACGTTTCGTTTGCGTAGGATATCATAAAAAGAAGAATGATTTACTTGAAAGTCTTGGACTGCACCGTGTCACTTCCGTTACAAGGAGAGAAACAGAATTTTAGAAGCATTTTTTTTACCCATCATTTTACCAATAGTAAAAAAAGGTATTCATCTATAGCCTGTGCTTCATTTACTTGTTCATGATATGAGATGAGATCAAATTTTAAACTAATACATCAGGGGCCAGAAAGAATCACTGTTTTAGTTTGCATGTTGAAGTTTTAGAGCCCTTTATCTAAGTCCAACTCGAAGGTCCTAGTTAATTGCTTGCAGTATGCTGTTTACTTTGCATGACTGTTTTCTGAATGACATGTATTTAATCAAAGGCTCCACTCTAAAGACCCTTGGAAGTAATAATAGGTGTAGCATAAACATGTACAATAATTTTTTTAAAGTGCCACTAACAATGTTAAAGCAATAAGACAGCACATTTCAGTTTGTTGTACTTCATGTTTTCAATCGGTTTTGTAAATATTTTTTTTCATTTTTTATTCAAGGTGCAAGACAGTACGTGGAGGCTTTAAAAAATTAAAGACGATCCCGCTAACACCATTTGGGAATTATATATAGAATACAGTTAACATGACTTTTATTGTTTGCATGTTTGTTACTGCAATTCAATCAGCCATGTGTCTTAGTGATACAGGACAAGGAACATGAATTCCATTAAAGTTACATAACTGAACTTAATATTTTAGGCGTGGTTGCACGTATTGCCTTCACAGCATTCCACATCCCATAAGCCAAGTCCAAAGTGTTGTAGGGCACTTTGATTGCACGGGCTATTGGAGACACATCCTTCAAACACGATTAAGCCCTGAGTTGCCCCCTACAAGTAAACGCTCATATGTGTTATCACCTGCAGGAAATAGACAATGAGAGACAAAATACAAGGCTAGGCTAACTGGAATTGAAACAAATTGTAATACATTTCACTAAAATCTAAAGCTTTATAAAATCAAGTAAAGTGCCAAGGAATTTTCTTTTTAATTTAACTTTTTCACTTTCATCAATTTAGTCCCATTTAGATTTAAAATCGATTTTAAAAAGGAGACCTGGTCAAGAACGGAAGATCCAGTTCTGTCTCATGACTACGATACAAATCCATTATAAATTGCTTACAACAAAGATACAGTACTAATAAAAACACAGCGAAGGAAACATGCTCCTCGAATCATTAATTGAAAGTTGTAGACAAAGGTAAAAAAATATATATTTTATAAGATTTCTTACCAAAGTCTGCACATGCCCCAGGCAATGTAGTCAATATCAATTGTTTGTACTTTTATACAAATCATGTGATTATTACTATATTGTTATAAGTTAGTACGGTTTTATCATAAATTGTGTCACTCAACCTTTTAGTTTGTCCATCCTACAGGAACACATAACAACTTAAACTGGTTGTCTTTGATAGTTTTTGTGAGCACGAAACTATGATATAAACTGTTTATGACACCTTATTAATGTTTTGTTTTTGATCTGTGTACTTAACAAGCTCTAATTCTGTTATACGATGATAACATACTGCATTAAAGATATTTACCAAAAATAAACAACACCCAAAAGGCCTTCAAAATGGCTATGCCTAAAAGATAGTTGTCTTGCTAATTCCTTTACAGCTGCAAATGTTGTTTTGATGATTGCAGAGATCCCTCGTGCATCATGTGCTGTTCATCACTTTCACATTGATTCTAAAATCAATGAATGGTGCTCAATCCCCTTGTAATAATAAGTCGTTTGATGGGACTCAGACAAATGGAGAGCAGCCCATTAGCGCACAATCAATGATAGCCAGGTTCCACACTTGTATGTGCTTCATGGCAAAGAAAAATAAACAGGCTTTAGAAGCAACTGATGGAACCGTCATTTTCTAATAGTAAAAACAGTTACCTTCATTTTTATGTAAATAGAGTTTCAGCCACACATTCAGGAATATTACATATAAGAAATATCAAAGGTTTGTACTACCTACAGTATCAACACTGTGGCAGTATCATCAATGCCCACTAATACCTGATCTGAATGTGAAACATTACATTACATTAATTTAGCAGATGCATTCATCCAAAGCTACTTACATAAATTGTGCCAACAGAAATTTGATGGGACAAACTGCAAGTCAAATAGAGAACATAAGTGCCTGCCAATCCCTGACTTAATCATCTAGATAAGAGCAATAAAGTCGCATAAGTCAGGATGATAAAGGTAACCTTCACAAACCAACTACATTGTTTTTTATAAATAAAGATTCTTTATTAAAGTACAACTAATGACATGGTATTTCAATTAGAAGTGCTTGACAGACGCATTGTCACATTCAAGAGCCGAAGTGCAGTTTCGGCAGAAAGTGAACAAAGATGTTGCAGTCCAGACGCTGGTGGGGTCATTCCAACACTGAGAGACAAGGACGGGAGAAAAGTTGTGAATGAGGTGCAAGGCTGTTCCTTCCATGTAGTGAGGGTGCAACATGTCAACATCCAGAGGCAAGCAGATCGCAGTGGGGGGCGTGCAGATCCGACCCTCACCCGAGGCTAGGGCAAGTGACTTGAATTGGACGCGTGCTGGGCATATTACTTAAGTGTTTGAACATACTGCTGGGGTGGATTTGGTGTACACTGATAACACTGCAGTACACTTTTTTACATTTTTTACATTTAACAAAACAAATCATCCACCTATCCTGCAAAACTAATCATAAATTATTCAAATAAAATTATTGTAGCCAAACCAATTCTTATTTCTGAGGCAGATTCAAACCTGGGGATAAACAAAAAGTAGCAGAGTGAAACCAGCCTGAGTTTGAGCATGAGTTAACAAGCTAATTGGCGGTTGGCATTCAGTTTTACAATAAATAATTGTCTAGACCAACAAGAAAAATAAAATAAAATACAGCATGAACATTCATGACATTCATGACTGAATTGTATGATATAAGAACGGGCAGTCTAACTTTGTGTTGTGTTTAGTCTAGTATTTAACTGTAAAATCGATTTTCATTTTTGTTGGTGAGTATTAGAATATGAAACCAGAATGACCAACCCAGTGGGAGTTATGCACCAAGCACCAGTTCCCCTGCAGTTACTAGTTCTGACAGGATACATATTCAATCTCATTCCTCTTTAGGTTTCTGTTCCTTGCGAGCACGAGAGGCCATGAGTTTGAAGAAAAGTGCGGGCCAAAGGGCACGAAGGTACACTGCCAGTGTGGGAAGAGTTCCAGCCAATAGGACATCTTTGCTCATCTGACGGACAGCCTTCAGAATCACCAAAGCAACGTCACTCGGCTCCATGCCCATTGCTGTGGTCTTGTCCAGGACTCCATACTTAGAGCCAGTGCCTGTCACAGCGTTGAGAGACAAGTTGGTTCGGATGTAACCCGGGCTGATAATGGTCACTGGAATTCCATAGCGCTCCACCTCAGCTCTAAGACAGTCAAAGTAGGCCTGCGTGGCATGCTTGGACGCAGCATATGCTGATCTGTACGGGATAGCAATTTTGCCCTGGACACTGCTAATGACAACAATGTGGCCACTAAGGTGGGAGACCATTGATGGCAGGATGGCCTGGGTGAGTGCAATTGGTCCAAAGTAGTTGGTCTCCATGACTTCCCGGTGGACTGAAATGCTGGTGTCAAGGATGTTGCCACGATAACTGATTCCAGCATTGTTGATTAGGACATCGACCTGACCATAACAACTGACGATCCTCTCGGAAGCCCTGAAGACTGTATCTGTGTCTGCCAGGTCAAAAGTCACTATTTGCGGTACGTGGATCTCTAGTTTGAGTTCTGCTGCTTTTGTTGTGAGCTCCTCGACCAGCTCAAGCAGCCTTGTTGAATCACGTCCGCACAGCACAAGACGTGCTCCTGCTGCATGAAACACCCGTGCACACTCTTTCCCCAAACCGGAGCTGGCTCCAGTGATTACCACCACCTTGTCCCGGATAGATGTCCCTGGTCTGAGTCGCATGACAATCCTGTAAAGTAGAAAGAGTCCAAGCCCTCCCAGGGTCAAAGGCACCATACACCCCATTATCCGCTCCATGACAGGCACAACCTACTCTAAAGGTATATGTTCTTGTAGTCTTTTATTTGATAGTAGCATTGAAAAGCAGTACAGATAATTAACTGATGTGCACGAACTATTACAACCAGGAAATACAACTGTAAGATTAGGGAGCGTCATTTTGACGTAGTCACATGCGCCGGAAACTATAATGTGCCATTAAAATGTAAACTTAGCTGTTTCTGTCAAGCTATCAGATACAATTAAATGATTGTAAGAAAGAGCTACTACACAGTCAGTACAATATAAAAGACTCTGCAACATATTTTAGTGATCTTAAAATTTCAACTTTTCAGAAAGAGTGGTTAGCCACCTAGCCAACAAGTTAGCGTTAGCTTTTTAGCCCCTGAAGCTAACTAGTCTATGGTCAGCTTGCATGCCAACTCGCATATTCAAGTTAGCATCTCCGTGTTTCCCACAAATTTCTAGCTAGCTGACCATACAATTTTGTGTTACAGATGAAGACGTGACTGTAGCGAGTTGGCCATTATCTCGTCAACTTTTGGGGAGGTGTATGCATTGCCTTTGCCACGCTCTCGTTCGGCAGCAAGAGGAGAGAGGTAGACATTGTTTGCATGCCCTTGCCACTTTCAGGGATGGACACATGGACACCAAATCCCCGAGCAAAGCCATTCATTCCCCGTCAGCAGCGAAGCCTGTATCTCACCTGGAAATATAAACTTACAAACAAACGCTCAATACGAAGGTTCTGTCAGGTTAGGGGACATTATACGTTAGTTACCTCAATTGACCACAATCCATTTTGTTGTGCAATGTGCATGCTATTTAAGCCATTTCCCATACTTTGATGTTACGTTAAACAGTGGATGCATATGTCGGCAGGCTGGAGCTGTTTTATTTCTGCTGATCACAGTGATTGTCAATATCAAGCTAATCTTGGACACTAGAAGAGTTGCTAATGAAGAGGAGGCAGCACAGGAGTATGGTAGGATAAATAATCTAATCCATAACGAGCAAAAAATTTCACCAGATTATAACGCTTAGAATACACAAAAGCCATATCTGTTTTTTATGAAGTCTACCACTAGATCTTCGTCAGTTATTCTATGACATGATGGTTTGGAAACACTAGCAGCACTTAAAGTTGTCCAACTGTTGACCTGCATCACTTTGTCTTGACAGAGGATGCCTTGCCAAACATGGAGACCCCGCGGAGGCCCGCCAGTGGACGGAAGGCCCTCGACATCGAGGTGTACTCCAGCCGCTCCAAGGTCTACGTGGCCGTGGACGGCACCACTGTAGGTGCCGTCAGAGCGGAGACAGATCACTGCTTGCCGAGATGAATGTTGCTGTGGCTTAGACGCCATGTTTACCTGTTGTCCTCTGTGTCCACGTTCAACAGGTACTGGAGGATGACATGCGGGAGCAGGGCCGCGGCATTCATGTGATAGTGCTGAACCAGGCAACTGTAAGCACATACTGTAGTCATGGATGTACTTAGCTTATTGTGTTGACACGTGTCGGCTCTTCTTGTCCCAATTCCCCTGTGACAATGTGTTGACGTCTATGACTGTCCATTTGTAACGCAACCACCGTAATACGTTGTCAACACATAATGCATCGCTGTGTCTGGGTGTGAGTTGTCTCTCCTCTTCTCCCTCTCTGGACAGGGCCACGTGATGGCCAAGCGGATCTTTGACACCTACTCACCGCACGAGGACGAGGCCATGATCCTGTTCCTCAACATGGTGACCCGGGGACGGGTCCTGATCTTCACCATCAAGGTCAGTCCCCTCCTCTCCTTCTGATAACCGGTGCCTAGGCAGACTCTGTATTTTTAAGATCCAGACTTAGCATTGGGGGTAGCCCCGACCCGATGCATAGTTTATCTCCATAGCGGCACACTCATTTGGTGCTGTTCATTTCATGTCCCACTACCGTACATGTGGGGTTCGGGCCAAGGGTTTATAGAAGCACCGTTTGTGTGTTTCTGAATGTGTTTGTTGGACCTGCAGGACGAGGGCACGTTCCACCTGAAGGAAGTCGCCAAGAACTTGCTGAAGGGTTTGGGGAGCCAGGTGTCACTCAACCTTAGCTGGCGGGATATGTGGACCCTGGTAGTGAAGAAAGGAGGTATGTCCCGCACACACACAGCACATACTTTTCCACTACTCATTTACAGTGCACTCTTAATCAATGTGTGCGTGTGTGCATGCGTTCTTGCGTATGTTTGTGTGTTTGTATGTTTGTGTGTTTGTATGTTTGTGTGTGTGTGGTGTGTGGTGTGTGTGTGTGTGTGTGTGTGTGTGTGTGTGTGTGTGTGTGTGTGTGTGTGTGTGTGTGTGTGTGTGGTGTGGTGTGGTGTGGTGTGGTGTGGTGTGTGTGTGTGTGTGTGTGTGTGTGTGTGTGTATTTGTGTGTTTTCAGGCCAGGTGTATGGAGAGAAGCACTCCAAGTCCCCTGCCCTGTCGACTTGGGGTGATCCAGTGCTGCTGAAGACAGAGGTGCAGCTGACTGCGTCTGAAGGTACCTGTCTCATGTATGTCACCATCAGCCTCAGTGTATCGCTGAGCAGTGTGGTTCTCTGCAGCTCTTTTTTTCCCCGTTTCAGTGGCAGCACTATTAGACCAGGGGAACTGTGCCATATAGAGTGCCTTGTCTGTCTCAGAGACCCTTACATTGACGGGTGTTGTCGATATGCACCCCCCTGTCCAAACTGATCAGACCTGATTCTGACCCAAACAGAGGCAGAGTGCCACTGGGCAGATACGGAGCGGAACCGCAGGAGGAAGCTGTTCTGCAGTAAGGTGGAGGGCTACGGCAGCATCTGCAGCTGCAAGGATCCGGCCCCCATCGAGTTCAACCCCGACCCGGTAACGTCTCTGTGCTCTTACAGAGGGGGGGTAGGGTTCTGGAGATAGGGGCTCCGGATGATCCAACGTTAACGTGCGGGGTTAAATAAATTCCGCTCCAATATCGAAGCAAAAGTTTCAATGTTTTAGTTTCATTGTTTAAAAGTTGCACCGCATGTCACACATAAACCAGTGGCACTAGAAAATATGTTGACGCTTTTTTTCTCTATTTCAAAATCACAGTGAAACAGGTCTTTTTACTTTCTGTCGACAAGGCCAATTTACTCATGGCCTTGTTCTCTATTTCTCCAGCTGCCCACCAATAACGTCTTCAATGTGCCAGTGGCAGTTATTGCTGGGAACAGACCGAACTATCTCTACAGGTAAGAGCGCAATCCTACCCACGTGACGCCCCAGTTCACTGTTGCTTGAGCGGCACTGTGTGACCTACGATAGGAAAGTGCATCGCCGAGTGGGTGTGGGCCAGGGCTGCTGAGTGAGAGCCCTGTCCCGTGGGCTGGGGTCTCCGGGGACTCACTGGCCGTCTCTGGGTTTCAGGATGTTGAGGTCCTTGCTGTCGGCCCACGGCGTCAATCCCCAGATGATCACTGTGTTCATCGATGGATACTACGAGGTACCGTCTTTGAAGCCGGCCCCTGTCCTCCCTCCGTCTAGGTTTCTCTGCTTTGGAAGCCGAGTTATCGTGGCGTGTGTTCCTTTGCTTGTCAGGAGCCCATGGACGTGGTGGAGTTGTTTGGGCTGAAGGGCGTCCAGCACACGCCCATCAGTATCAAGAACGCCAGAGTGTCCCAGGTAACCAGTCGACCTTCGCACTCCAAATCCAACCACGCCTTTTCTTATTTTAAGTGAACATGTGAAGCTTTATGGGTGGCTGGGTGATGAATCCTGTCGTGACTCGGGGCGTCTTGTCCGTTCAATGCGGGTGACATCGTGCTGTAGGTGCGAGGCATGGCTTGCTAATGTCTCTGTTCTTGTGTGTCTTTGTCAGCATTACAAGGCCAGCCTGACTGCTACCTTCAACCTGCATCCCGTGAGTTAGACCTGTCTGGCTGCAGTTATACATGCTACATTTAAATGTTTACCTAGAGGCTACCCGCTCACTCTATTTGCTTGGGTTGACGTTACAGGACGCCAACTATGCCATTGTCTTAGAGGAAGACCTGGATCTCTCTATTGACTTCTTCAGGTAGGTTGCTGTGAACCAGACAAGGAACACATCTTTTTTTTAGTTTCTCTCGTGGCTATGGATTATTAGACCACAAGGGGGCAGTGTATTCTCACAAACCTTGCTCTTTTTGAGAACTCGCCTCACCGTTTGTCGTTCTACTTCTTCACTGTATTTTCTTCTTTTTGAACGTGTAATTATGCCTGCTGCGACGTCTGTCCACTTTCTGTCGTAAATGTGAATGCGAATGTCTCCAAAACCTTGGTAACCCTTGACCTAACGCGCCTCTGTAAACACACCGTCTCAAATGAGCCGTGGCCCACCGCTCAATGAAGCGGCACAAAGTGGATGGCTGGACAAGCTTGGGGTTTCGAATTAATATATTATTATTTATTTATTTTTAATTCGGCCATGGTCTGCTCCACTCAAACATTTCTTTACAGTACGTTTAAGTTGTCACAGACCATTCTTTCGCCCAAAGCTTTGACATTTCCGCCTGTCAGACGTGTGTATGTGGAGGGAACGGGGAAGTTCTGTGGCAGAGTCGGGTGACTGCGTTTGTTCTCCCGTTGTCTAGCTTCCTGAGTCAGACGGTGCGCCTGCTGGACGAGGACGACAGCCTGTACTGCATCTCGGCCTGGAACGACCAGGTCAGCTCTCTCTCTCTCTCTCTCTCTCTCTCTCTCTCTCTCTCTCTCTCTCTCTCTCTCTCTCTCTCTCTCACAGATGCCCCTCCACACGCATACACACACACACACACACTCTCCCCCTGTATCAGGCCACCTTCCCAACACTCGCATCACAACGTTTCTCCAGCCCACTCCCTGTACCTGGAAGCCACGCTATGCTCCGTGTTCAGAGTGCCCGTCGCGGGGCTCGTGAGAACCTAAGGCACTGTCCCGGGTTTCTGTCCTCCAGGGCTACGAGCACACGGCGGAGGACCCGGCCCTCCTCTACCGGGTGGAGAGCATGCCGGGCCTGGGCTGGGTGCTGAAGAAGAGCCTCTACAAGGACGAGCTGGAGCCCAAGTGGCCCACGCCCGAGAAGGTACGCCACGTCGCCGTGTTTGGTGTTTCCACGCCCGTCCCTGTGGCGGAGAGAGGCCCCTGATCAGCTCCCCTCCCCGCTCTCTGTCCGTGCAGCTCTGGGACTGGGACATGTGGATGCGCATGCCGGAGCAGAGGAAGGGCCGCGAGTGTATCATCCCGGACGTGTCCCGCTCCTACCACTTTGGGATCATCGGCCTCAACATGAACGGCTACTTCCACGTACGGAGACGCTCTGTTTTCCCCCTTCACGGTTTCCCTCACGCACGTGTTGTTGAGTTTGCTTTTTCCAGGGCTGACCTGTCGACTTCTCCTGCTTTCTCTGTCTTTCTCTCTCTCTCCAGGAGGTTTACTTCAAGAAGCACAAGTTCAACACCGTTCCCAACGTGCAGTTGAAGAATGTGAACGGGTATGTATGGTCCGCTCTCGTTGTGTTCCACCTGGCCAAGGTGAATCGCTATTTAGGGGAAGCAGAGGGACGGGTGAGAATGTGTGTGTTTGTGCTCTGTGCCCTCCCAGCTTGAAGAAGGATGCCTATGAGGTGGAGGTCCAGAACCTGCTGAAGTGAGTGAGCCCCCTGTCCCGTTAGTTGGCGAGAGACGGAGAGAGATGTTTCTGATCTCTATCTATGTGTGTGTGTGTGTGTGTGTGTGTGTGTGTGTGTGTGTGTGTGTGTGTGTGTGTCTGTGTGTGTGTGTGTCTCTCTGTGTGTGTGTGTGTGTGTGTGTGTGTGTGTGTGTGTGTG
The DNA here is from genome assembly GCA_036024795.1 of Galaxias rostratus. Taxonomy (NCBI): domain Eukaryota; kingdom Metazoa; phylum Chordata; class Actinopteri; order Galaxiiformes; family Galaxiidae; genus Galaxias; species Galaxias rostratus. The sequence continues at coordinate 31 of JAVQJS010010727.1, read as the reverse complement.
TGTGTGTGTGGGTGTGTGTGTGCGTGTGTGT
>JAVQJS010010681.1:0-10863 GCA_036024795.1 Galaxias rostratus | reverse complement strand
AGAAAAAGCTCTTCTTCCACACACACACACACACCTCACACACACACCAACAAATGACCGACGACGACAAGGTGAGGTGTGAACTTTGAACTCTGAACAGTGACCCAATACTGTGTGTGTGTGTGTGTGTGTGTGTGTGTGTGTGTGTGTGTGTGTGTGTGTGTGTGTCTGTCTGTCTGTCTTTGTTCTCCTGTTAATTCTGCTCTTTGTTCAGATCACAGGAAACAAGATGACTCCCTTGAACCTTGCTACCATCTTTGGGCCGAACCTCCTGCACAAGCAGAAAATCTCTGACAAAGAGTTTGCTGTTCAGAGTTTTGCCCGTGCGGAGGAAAGCACAGCTATCATTGGTGTTGTTCAAAGAATGATTACCACACAAGAGACCCTTTTTATGGTATGCTGTTTCCTTTGGAAATCAATGCAATAATATTAATTGAGCAGCATCATAGTCAATAGGGATGCAGCATTTCTGAAAAAAAATTATGTTTCTGAAAGGATTAGATTCACATTTAGAAGAAGCTCTTTGTCACGCAAGATTTCAAACCTGGCAGTCATAATTTTGTCCTTTGGCGGAAAGCTGAAGTGAACCAAAGAAACAGTTGCAGAATTCTTTTGGGATCTCTGCATTTAGAAAAATAATAAAAAGCTCTTACTGTATCTTTTAAAACAGCCATTGCATAACAACTGTAAGCCAGGCTAGCAAGCTAGGCTTAGATACTAGGAAATTGATCTCTCCCTTAATAATAAATTTACTACTCACTTAGCTGAAACGGTTCAAAGCTTAACATCCACACAAAATTGTATGTGAAAAATTTAAGAATTCCTTTGATGATGTCTACTAAGAAGCTGTTACATATGTACATAACTCAGGCTAAATAATTTTCATTCACTAAATTAGAGGACGGCGGAAAACTACTTTCATTATTTAATTGTATTTTTTACATGTATTTTTATTATTTGCTTTTTATGCAGTGAAAGTGGTTGCATATAAAGTGGTTACGTGTATTAACATATGTTAAGTGTCTGCATTACCATGCTCTTTTAAGATACAGAGGTTTGGTTCTAAATGGAACCTAAACATTTTACTAACTTAACAGGACTGTTAAAGACGGGTTTTAAAGTTGGGTTCATCGTGAACGCAAACAATCAGAATCTCTTTGTCACTGCTCCTCTTTCCGAGAAGAATCCCACTAAGTGTTTGAGGGGGAGTACGCCAGCTTAATGGAGTGGCTTCATTTAATGAAACGTAAACACAAAGTTTATAAGTTTCGAGAAGAACTAAGCCGGCACAGAGTTACTCATAAAACTTTGCTCCAGTAAAGACCAGCTAACAGAACCGTACAAATCGGGGCGCTCCGTCACTGGAGAGGCCCCATTTGTTGTCTCTGTCCCTCCGTTTGTGTTTTTCTAAACTCCACTCTGTGGGATGCAAGCGATACTCAGCTCTGTCATACTCTGCCCTCTAACCACTTCCTACCCTGAGTGTAAACACACAGGGAGTAGCAGATACCGGCTGCACAGCGACTGTTTGTATCAGCTTTTATAATCCCATCACTTGAAGCCAGGGGTAAATCAAAACATTCCAGCCCTCGGGCTCGCTCCGATGCTCGGTGAGACCAGTCCTTTGTGCGTTTCTCTCCCAGGTTCCCCCCGACCTGCAGAACGAGGTCCTGGTGAGCCTGCTGGAGACGGACCCAGACGTGGTGGACTACCTGCTGCGGAGGAAGGCCTCCCAGTACTCGTGAGTCTGCTGGGGGGATTAGTGTGTAACATGCTGTGCCGTCTGTTGTATGGCTCTGCCTTACTGCTGCTGGGTCAAGGTCAGACCTGTTGGATCTGAGGCTAAAGGTGTAAAAATAATTGCACCTACTGCAGAATAGACCCACTGAAGTCCATACTTTTCTTCATAGTTATGATCACAGCTGAGAGTTGAGTGCTACCCACTCAGCGATAGATAGCGCCCCACTGCTCCCTGGTGGTACAACTTTGTATTACAGGGGCTGTGGAAAAAAACCAATACAGGATATCAACCTCACCATCATCATATTTTGGTATATATTTTGTAATTAAAATGAAAACCCTTTACGGTGTATGTGTGTATTTGTGTGTGTGTGTGTGTGTGTGTGTGTGTGTGTGTGTGTGTGTGTGTGTGTGTGTGTGTGTGTGTGTGTGTGTGTAGAGACCCCGTCCTCCTGAGGACAGAGTCGTTCTCTCTGAGTGAGAGAGGCTCCTCCAGTGACTCCAACAAGGCGTCCAGCGGCGAGGTCTCCCCGTATGACAACAACTCCCCTGTGCTGTCGGAGCGCCTGGTCTGGCAGTTTCAAGGGGACGGCAACCTCCTCAAGCTGCCGGGACAGTACAGCAAAGGACGGCCGGGGGACACCTGCCCTTCGCCCACCAATGACAAGGGTGAGCTTCACTATGGTTAAGTTGCTCTTATGGTTTAAGTTATTTTTCATTGAATGAGGATCTGGAAGCACACATACCATCTGTTCCTTTTGGAGATAATGCCATGTAAGGTCAGGAAAATACTTCTGTTTGGTGTTTCTCATTAAGAAGGTCAACGTGAAAATGTCGGTTCCTGGGGGGCCTGGCATGCAAAGCTGAAGAAAGAGTTCATAGAGCAACACACCATAGGTAACTCCATAGGTTTCGCCCTGCATGCCTGAAGTGTGAGGTTCCAATATGTTTTGCATATCGCAGCGTCTAAGGGAATGACCCCCCCCCCCCCCAGGTCGTCTCGGCGACGTGAACGAATCTGACCCTCACGACTCGTCAGAGGGATTGGACAGTCACCGCGGTAACAGCAAGCCCCCTGTCAGACGGACACAGACGTCGTTGGGTCTGCCCGAGTGCAGGCCACACCCCCCGCTGACCCGCTGCAGCAGCAGTCCTCAGGAGCCGTGGGAAATGAGACAGCCCGTTATTAGTCTCCTGCCCCCACCACCCTGTGGCCAAACGGGCGCCTGCAGCTTTGAGGATTTTTTAGCAAGAGGCACGCCCCCTGTCAGTCCCTCTATGAGAGGCAAGCCTGGCAGTGACAGCAGGACAGTGAGTCGGCCTCCTCCTCCCTACCCTGGACCTCTGAGAGCAACCCCCGTCTCTCACTCAAACCCTGTCCTATCCACAGAGAAACAAGCTGGAGGTGGGACAACACTGGCCTCACGCCAAGGCCACAAGGGTCGAAGCCTCTCCCCTCAGAGAGGCAGCTCTGGGTCTGCTTCTCGTTCTGTGGAAGGGAGATGGCCAGGCAGCACAGAGAGGCCAAGGGAGAAGTGGCAGATTTGGCAGCTGCTGTCACCAGACAATGGGGACACGCTTCCAGAGACACTAGTGTGATGGAATCGACCGCGGCTCATTGACTCGCTAGTCCCTGGATAATGTTTTAAGAATGTGGGTGGGGTGGTGGTCTATTGTGTTGATAGACTGTGTCTACACAGTGTGACTTTGTCATGTTGTTTCTTGAACCTATGCTTGATATGTGTACTGTATTGTGTATATATTGTGTGTATAACAACAAAACCAAGTGATAATTTGTGTGCATTTTTGGATTTATCCATTTTGTGTCACATACGTATTTTTTATATTTTTTTTATCTAGAAATATATTGAATAAACAACATCATTCAATATAGGTTTTTCGTGCAGAAAATTAAATCAACGTATACAATGGTACAATCCATGCAATGGAGCTCTTTATTCTAAATTGCAGCCAGATGTCATTCCAAGGTAGGCGTAATTGGACAGCCTGTACCTCCACCAAAACAGCAAAAACTGGTGTGCTTAGAATATCTATTATTTGTATTGGTCATTCAATAAGCCTTGTTTTGTTGTTGTCCTTTGTCTTTCACTTCTCTGTGGATTTGCAGATAATATTCTTTCACTCACCAGTCCTAGTCCACGTTTCTATGAATTACCTGCATTGTGCAGAAACTGTTTGGAAACTCGTCGGTACGTTTTGAATACGCAAATTCAACATTAGTCACTGCACATGTAACCCCAAATAATGGTGTTATAAAGATAGATGATTAGCAGAGTTTGAAAATGAGTTGATGACCGTCACATTTGAGCTCTATTAAATTTAAAATACCTGAAAATAGGTTAAGTTAGCAATGTAAGAATTGGTGTGAAACTTTGCCACAGTCAAAACCCTTGACTTTGGTAATCTTTGACATTTTAAATTCCTTCCTATGTGGTTTGTATGTCCAAAGAAAGCGTACAGCAGTTTAATGTCAATAAAATTACAACAGTGTAAGTGCTTCTGATGATTGCCACTCAGTCCGATTGTGTTTTGTTTAACGCTGTGTTGTTCCCTGAAAGTAAACTACATCAGTATTATCTCATCAAGTTGCATTTCTAAAATGGCCTGTCAACCCATGGTCAGAAATTATTGTATTCTTTTATGTATGTGATGAATACAAATATTCATCTGTTTTTTTTATCATCATGCAAACAGGATAAAGTTGTTTTCATGACCAATACTTTTGTTTTCCTCGTAATTTGTTTAGAAAATATTTCCTTTATTTGATGCTATTTACTGTATCCCGTATTGCAGTGTTTCTGGGAGGGCACACTTCTCTCTAGTCAGACGACTGACAATTATTGATGTCTTTTGCACAGCAATTAGCTTCCCCTTGAGGGGAAGTAGCGAACAATTGGAGCAGTTCATGCTTTAACGAAGCCGAACAGAAGGTGGTTGTTTTGGCAGCTTCTCCAACTCCATAAAAAATGGATTGTGTCCAACCTCTAAATGGTAATGAAGTTGCAGCCAGAACCCAGTGGTCTTCCCTCCCGGAGACGTCCCTTCCCCCACCCCGTGGTGTGACCGCAGGGTCCCGGACGCAGCCACAGGTATCTCGCCTTATGTCGCCCCCACAGGCAAGCTAAGCTCCTATCAGCACTTTGAATGTTCTCTATGCGTGAAGGCACAGGTATTGTACTTACTTTAGGCTTTTTACCTATGTTGTATTGTTCTCGTTGATTTTGAGATCTAACATTGTGCTAACTTTTGTATGTGTGTGTTTGTTGTTAAGTCACGAATAGCCACTAGGTGGTAGTATGGGATTAGATAACGCCTTATTTCAGCCCGAGATCCCCAAATCACAGACTGTGGAAACCGTCAATGCCAGAGAACACATAAAGCCTGTGCTGGCAAGTCGGCTGGGTTTGGAGTTTTCCACTAGAAGCTGGTAAATGTATGTTTCATCTTTTTTCACCCCTCTTTTTAAAGTTTTCACCATTTGTCTTTGTTGCGTATGCAACGTATGCAATGGTCCTCTCTTTGTCACACATCAGTATGTGTGGGTGGATACAAAATATGTGGTAAATTCATTGTCCATACATTCTTTTCTTAGGACATCTGGCTTCCGTTGTCATATTATATACTGCTTCCTTGTTGGGCAAATCCAGGGGATTTCCTCAACACAGAAATATGCTGAAACTTTGTGGGCCATATCTGGCTTGAACAGCTGTGTGGGCTGTGCAGCCTCTGTCCAGCCACCATGCAGCCTCACTGTTGACCAGGCCAGGAGAGACAGGAACAGGATGTCTGGATGTGTTTTATAGACATGCTTAGACCAAGTCGCTGTTTACTTCTTCTTGTTTTACATCTGTACCACAGAATACTGTGGAGCAGACCTCACTCACACGTCAACGTGTTCCTACAAAAAAAAAAGTCCCCTCGTTTCTAGGCTTGTCACGCCTAGAGAAGAAAAAGCATAGTACGGAGAGACACAATTTCCTCACCTCCTGGGATTTTCTCCTCTGAAAAAGGTCCGATATTTGATTTCCTATCTGTGCGGCGGCGATAATGAATGCACACCGACCCGCCGGAGGAAAGCCGTGATCAGCGGCGAGCGTATAAGTCCTCCACGGGGGGTGCCATCCGGCCCAGGCCCACTGGCGTCGCGAGCAGCTGGAAGGGATGGAGAGTGAGGGAAGGTCACAGCTAAGGCTGCGGCCCCCCCTGCACGTCCATCCAGCAGAGAGCCCGCTGCAGGGCCAGGTTGACAGTGATCCATCCCAGTTAGTGTGAAGGCCACACTCAGCTGGTCTAAACTGAGCTGATTTAGGGGAGTTGGTGAGTCCAGAGGGGAACGAAATGCAATTGTTTCGCAGTTCACTTTTTAGAAATGGATTTCTTTTGTTTGGTCGTTTGAGGCTACCGATTAAGTTACTTGTAATCTTGCTATTGTCACAAAAGTTGGCTCATGATGATGCCAGTCACTCAAGCCTTTTTCTAATGTTAAGCGTCACATGACATAGAAATTTAAGGATGTAAACACCCACAGCTAGAGTTATGAACTTTTAACAAAGAACAAATCAAACCAACGGATTAGCAGTAAATGCAATAAGCCTGTAGACTCAGACCAATTGAAAACCGTTTAATGAACAAAAACGTGCAGCTAGAGTTCAGATTAACACCAAGGTTATCAGCGATAAGACATGTACAAGTAATTGGTTCTCCTTAGATTCTACCCAAGACCTTTACTTCATTAAAACATGTCAGAAGTTAGTAATTTAGCACGAAGTAAAAGTACAAAGTACAACAATTTTATTACAGCCTAGATTGACGCTTTAATTAAAAATATTTTAATAATTAGGACTTTTAACGATGTCCTCTTGAATCAAACATGGGCTTTATCAATAAATCTGCTTGGATTTGATCTCATCCCAAAGGCTGACGTTTTCATGTGAACCCATTCCAAAAGGGGTATTTTGAAGTCCTTCTTGACATTGGCCAAACAGACATGCATAAGCTCTGTTGGCTAACCCTAACAGACCTTTCACACTCCGTGTGCCAGAGAGTGCGCCAGGAAGCCTAGCAAGAGAAGAGACACCCGCTAGGTGGGAGCACCGACCCGGGCTGCCTCCTTTCATTTGCTCCATCTGCTCCACCTCATGCTCCTTTTGGACCGAGGTTTGGTTATTAAAATCAGCAGGCTTTTTAAAGAATCAGGACCCCTCACCCCACCCCACCCACACCCCAGGTGACCTGTGACTTATGGCATTGTTTACACAGACACACATATTCATTGATTGATAGCAGAAAGTGAGGTACTGTATATGGTTTGGTGGTTTGCACATGACACATAGGAAGAACAGTGGTGATAGGGGATGTACGCGTTCAGGCCCATATGTGCGCTGGTGTGAATATTTTTTTCTTTGCGTTTGACAGCTGGTTTACAGGATATGTGTCTTCAGCTACGCTCTTTTTTACTGTTTGGATTAATCTGTCTTGGATTTATGTCGTATGACTATGCACTTAGGTTTGGTTGCGGATTACAGGCTAGTGTTAGAGAGGGTCAGTCAACCAGATGGGTCAAACTCATAATGAGCAGCATGTTTGCAAGTCAGGATAAGGACAGCAATTTGGAAGCTTACTTCACGGCAGTCAAATTCATCACAGTACGTTTTGTTGTGGCAGTTTTGATTTGTCTCTCAGCCTCTCATTCAATCAGATAATTGTGCTGCTAAACAAGGAACACATTACCACCAGATACGTGTCCAGATGTTTTTCTGCTTGGTAACAAGCAAATTTGGAAGGACCAATGTGGTTCAAAGATGTTGCTTTTAAAAGTTTTGTTACGAAAAAAACAAACATATTGCTATGCAACCATTTGTCTTAGCGCATTCAGAGTTGGTAATTGTTCCGAGCCCTCAATATACTGTGGTGTGGGGGACTCTGTCAAGTTCCCACATGTCCATTTAGCAAGCAATATTACATACTAGAGTGGAAAATGGGTTGTTTTGTTCTACAGGTGAATGCATCACAGAAATATCTCAATGAGGGGACTGGGTCACATGGCAATTGTATTTGAAGTTCAATAGTAAGTATAACATTTTAAGGAACCTTTTCTTTTGACTAGTACCGTTGTATTTGCGAAAGATATTATACTCCAGGCTAAGTTAATTATTATTTCAGGTCATTCGTTCTTTTTAATATGTTTATTGGTCTCAAAATGAGAAAATATGTTTATAACTCTGACAAAACAGGAGACATAAAGCCTTAAATCTGGTCTGAAACATATAATCATGCCTTTGAAACCTCAAAGAAAACGTTGTGTGTAAGCTCTGAAGATCTGCCTGGGTAATAAGCAGTCATTTTGATTTTATTGGAGTCGCTGAAACACAGGGGGAATTCCTTAAGATTAGGAGACGTCTGGCAGAAATGTCTGACATCCTCGCCTTCATTCCGCTCCTCAGGTGCTCGGGCCAAACTTCACTGATAATCTCGGTCTCGGCATTGGGAAGAGGAAATCATGACCACAGTCATCAATCCCACAGGGCGAGTGCTCATTAGTGCAGAGAAAAACCAGTTTTCCCCCTGACTAATAGCAGTGTTATTCATCTGCTCCTTCCCCGCTGGCCTGGTTGGGTCCGTAGCAGGAGCAAGCCGTGTGGCCCTATCTTTCTCTGTGTTCTGTTTAGTGCTGGGTTGTTGTGGAGCAGCCCAGGGCCATGTGGGCCAAATGTGGGGCATGCCGGTTGTCCAGGCCATTCATCCCTATTATCAGAGCATTGAACTCTGTATTAAGCATCTAATGGACCAAACCCAGCTTCACTCACTCACAGTCCAACTTTGTTTATTTCTGTCACTATAAGGCACAGCACACCTTCTTAGCAGCGATATTGAAGCCAGCTCCCGAGGGGAGCTAAGAGGGGGGGGAGTTAAGTGTTCTGCTCCTGTGAAAACCTGTAGGGCAGATGAGAAGCAGAGGGTGTCAACGAGGTATGCGTGCGTACACACCCCGTCGAAGGGGAGTGCGCACGGCAGCCAGATCACCTCCCTACCTCTCGTCTCCCATGTGTTCGTGTCTCCCCAAGAGGATTCCTCTGCCGCCTTCGCAAGCGCTCCCAAAATCAGCATCAACCACCAGTCCCTTGGGGACAGTCACCATGGCAGCCATGGGGAAGCAGGTAAGGGACACACACTAGTTCAAGAACCTCGTGTTTTAATTTCTGCACGATTTAGTGAGACGATTTCCATTTCTGTTTCCGCTACATTGGTAAATCTTCCACTTGAATCACTTCCCTGCTTTACCAAAAGGCTTTAAAATATTATACTTCTCTCGCTGCACATTTTGTACAAAGTAAATACAAAGGAAAGGGGACTACTTAAATCCCCGAAATATTACCAGCACTTAGTCTTAAATTATTTAATGCAAAAACGAATTATTTTATTTTTTGCTTTCTATTATACAAGTACATATTCTTATACTAACAACATATACATATGAAATTGAACTGACGATTTAAAACGCTGCTTTTAAATTACAGTTTTCCATCAGGTGTTTTGGTAAAAAACCCTTATAATAAATATTCGAGAGAACCATGCCAATACAAAACTTTTGCAACCCAAAAGGAGCCCTGACCCCAAATTAAAGACCCACCAACCTCAGAGTTCCAGCTTGCTGTACACGGGTAGGACGCATTGGATAATTTTAGTGTGCTGCCTAGACTTTTGGTGGTAACAAATCAAGTGGATTTGTAGATGATGTCTCAATAAGGCTACTGGAAATGGAAATAGAAGGTTAGCTTTCACTATTTAGTTATTTGATGATGGAAGAGGAAGTGGTAGTTGGTGACTATTATTATTTATTAAGTGTAGTTAAGGACTGTTTAATGTGTGGTCCCAGGTCAGATGATGGGGTAAATATTTTCTCTATGGGTGTTTCGCAAAAACACACGTTTGTTGAAATTCCATTGGTTAACTTAAAATAAGGATTTATTTACCTTTTTGGTCATCCTGGGCTTGGGGTTACGTGATAGAGAAAGGTGTGTTGTTGGAGAAGGTGAATGACATAGAGTAGTCCTGTGAGAGAACAAGTTGAATCCTGTTGTTAGCAGAGCAATCATAACTGCTGACGGGTCCAGTTAGATGCTTGGTACCTCAAGGACAACACCCAGTCTTAGTCAGTGGAAATATGGGATAAATGAATCAACAGTGGGTTAGTGCACTGACAATCATCCAATGAAAACATGTGGATTCTCCATGTTTTTAAACCAAATCTTAAAAAATCATAGGAAATCCTAAAATAATAATAATACATTATATTTTTAAAGCGCTTTTCAATACACTCAAAGACGCTGGTATGGTATGCAAATATGTGGCTTTTGTTCCTATGCTTTCAGTGGGTTTGGGTATAGTGTTATTCTAAGAAAAGCCAGAATATGTAACTATTCTAAAGCCAGTGGAGTTAAATTCCCTTTTGGGTAGAAAGACTTTTGCAACCAAAGTTCTTACCTTATTTTTAAGAAAATAGTAGTAGAATTTTCTCGTATGATTGCTCTTCTGGGCCCCTGGTTCCTAAATGTCCTTTCTTATTTCATCTTATGAACTGGTCAGGAAATAGATTTTCATTTCAATATATTATGAGGCTACTGAGTGATGTTTATGGTTTTGCTAATCCAAATGAATCGATGTGAATAAAGGATTACCCCACGCTGTCACCTATGAAGTAAAACTCCCTCTCCTAAACATGTCGGGGCCTCCATCCCATCCCATCCCATCCCATCCCTGGCCGAAACGCCAGCACCAGTAACATCTGGGAATTCTCCAGACTGACTTGTTGTGACAGGGCATGAGTGTGGACTGGTCCGTGCCCTGGTTTTGCTGTTAGAGAGTGCAAACTGTAGAAAGACTGATGTGTGTATGGGCGAGTATGCAGTGGTGGGCTTGTGTGTACGTGTACCTAACTTGCGTGTGCGCACGTGTGTGTGTGTGTGTGTGTGTGTGTGTGTGTGTGTGTGTGTGTGTGTGTGTGTGTGTGTGTGTGTGTGTGCGTGTGTGTGTGCATGTGTCTGTGTGTGTGTGTGTGTGGTGTGCGTGTGTGTGTGTGCGCTTGTGCGTATGTGCGCGTGT
>JAVQJS010010650.1:0-21860 GCA_036024795.1 Galaxias rostratus | reverse complement strand
AAATGATAGTGAGACAAAAAAAAAAAAGGGGGGGGGAGGGGGGGGGAGGGGGAGAGATAGAAAGAGATACAGGGGGAGAGAGAGACTTAGAGCAATAGACGGAGTATAATAGTATAGTTCATGGTAAAGGCTTTTAGTCTTGCTCTTTGATTTCTGGTCTGAAAGATGTTGTCATGGAGTCTGTAATCCAATCAGAGAGGAGAGAGTAATCCACATTAATCCCACACTACCAGAAGAAGAGACAGGAAAAGAGAAATGGATGGAATGGAAGAGCTTTCTAAGAGCGAGAGACAATGCCAAAGGGAAATAAAACTAATATTTTAGTGATAGAGATGCACAAATGTCTTGGTGTTTAGCCTACGGGTCCTGCAATAAGAATGAGTGTATGTGAAAGCCTGAATGTAAAAACTAGTCTGTAACAGTGCTCCCGTCTGACAACTGTCTGCGTTGGTTCAGTGCCCTTGTTGTCATGGAGTCCAGACCGGAGAGACATCTTCCCTAGGGACAGGGGAGTGGTGGAACAGCAACAGGGAAGAAAACCCTCGCCTGACAGAGAGACAACCAGAGAGGACGGACAGGAAAAGAACGAAAGAGGAGATCAACTAAAAAAGTAGCCTGTGACAGAAAGAGAGCCCAAGCAAATATATAATACAAAGCAAAGAAAGAAGAGGAACAATAAGAGGATAAACCATTTGATGAATGAAGAGAACCAGTTCCGGCCAGGTAAGGATCTTTTTTGTACTTCATGAATAACTGTGAGAGGAGGATCAGGGCTCAGAAATTGAAAAAGAAAGCTCAACTTTACTGTGTCTACCTTTGATGCATTATCTGTATGACTGTTTAGGATGGGCTATGATCTGGAGCGGTTTGTGGGCTACGTAAACGAGGGCCTCCTGTGCTGTGTGTGTCGGGACGTGTTAGAGCGGCCCCTGCAGGCTCCGTGTGAGCATGCCTACTGCAGCGCCTGCATCAGTGGCTGGCTGGTCCATCACCACTCGTGCCCGGAGGACAGGCTGCCTCTGGACGTCAGCACATTAAAGCCTCTGTACAGGTGCACCACCCTTACAATCGCTGTCTCACATCCGAGGCGTCTGTGATGATTTGCATTGTGCTTCAGGTTCTTAAGGTCAATAACATCTCTCTCTCTCTGCCTCCACCATCGTGTCTCTATGGCTGCCTGTGACAGGTACATGCGGAATGACCTGAGCCGACTGCAGATCCGTTGCGTGAATGCAGGGCAGGGCTGTGAGGCGGTGTGCACTCTGGAGACGCTACACACGCACGAGGACGAGTGTGAATTTGCTTACATCGCCTGCTCCAACACAGGTTAGGCAGTGCTCCAAAACCGGATTTGTTCTGAAAGGATAATGGGTACGCTAGTTGGTGTAAGTGCGCTTAAAGTGTAATCCTTAGCATAGTGAATGGAACAAAGGAAACCTGACACTGGTCTGTGGGGACTAGGTGTTTCTTCGGTTGTTATAGCGATATCATACATAGTACAGCTGGGACTTGTTTGGGAAAATGCAGCTATATTGCTCTGATAGCAAGAGAGCGAACACACTGGCCTCTTGCAGGGGTCTTCCAGGGTCATCTTTCCATCATTCTTTAATGAGTATTCAGAACCCCTTTAGCACTGAAAGACGCATACGCTTCAACCTCATGCTCATTGTGTTTGTGGCCTGTTCCTGGCAGGTGGAGAGTACCTATGCAACCATTGTGGTAGGTGTAGAATGAGGTGTGGTGTGAATTCATTTGGAGTGTGTTTTCAAGAAGAGTATTCTGTACAAATTATCTTTATTGTCCATAAAATAGGCTCTATCTGTTTGAACATGCGTGCTTGTGTTTCCTGGTTGCTGTGGAGTGTAGGAGAATAGGCTGAGAGAGAAATTGTTCCAGTTGGTGAATGGAATTAGCTTTAGTGTGATTTGCTTGTTGCTTGCCCGTAGGTTGTCCAGTGCAAGTAGAAAGGCGTGGTTTGGAGGCACACCTAAATGAGTGTGAGTATCGCAGCAGGGTGTGTCCCAACGGATGTGGCCACACCCTCTATTCCATGGACCAATCACAGCACAACTGTGTTGCAGAGTTGCGCACTGAAGTTGAGCTACTCAGGTGTGTAACAAAGACAGAAGTTTTCATGGACCCATTTACATTCTGTCAAAAGACCCTTTCAACGTCTTAGCTGAGGTGTCCAGTATATTTGCTCTGTGACAAAATGTATGTTTCAGGGCAGAGATGCTGTGCAAGGTGGAGGAAGTGAGGCGTGAGATGGAGTCTCGACTGGACTCCCAAAGGAGACACATGGTACAGAAAGAGTCTCAGCTCAAGTGTGAGGTGGAAGAGCTCAAGGTGAACTAGCGACACACACACAATGTTTTGTCCACATAGATGTGGATCTTGTGAGTGGGTAGACCTTGTGTCAACCTGTGTGTGTGTGTGTGTGTGTGCCTGTTGTACAGGGTCAGATGTCCCTGGTGATGTGCGATCTGCGCGCCCTCTTAGGGGCAGAGCACCTGAGGAGGCAGGAGCTGGCAGAGGCAGAGCTAGAGAAAAAGGAACTGCTGGAGCTGCTGAAAGACTTGCAGCCCACTAGAGGCCCGCAATCTGCAGACCCGTTGTCTAGGAACCAGGCCCAGGGGGATGAACAGCCAACCGTACACCAGCAGCACGGCGACCCTCAAACCAGAATCATGCAATGGGAAGGGACAGTGAAGGCCTCTGGACAATCAGTAAATGTCCTTGTCCCTCCCCCATCCCCTCTGATAGGAGAGGGGCTCCGCAAGGCTGGGCCCCGCAGTCTGACATTGGACAGCATTAAGAGGAAGAACAGAGAGGTCACTGTCATCTAAGTGGGTTTGGGAGGGGAGAGATTCAAGGTGAGCCTCTACAAAGGAGGGAACAACTGTTATTTACATGTTACGTGAATAAGCTCATTGGAACTCATTTATAGAGCTTCAGGGTTTTTATAAGAGTTTGGTCATTTTACCTCATCAGTAAAAAGTTCCAGGGACCTATAGCATACCTGTTTAAAGATGGTTCTGTAATTCTGTAGTAATGGAGTTGGTATTCTAAGAAGGCATCATTAGAATAAACCTTATGCAATTCTCCTTATCCAGGTAAAAATAATAATTATAATAATTTGATTAATTTGACATAATTGTGGATTTTAATTATACTGTTACTGACTTATTTATGACAATGTCAAATTCACTAAACGTTTTGAATTGAAGTGTAATTTTACCTTCTCTCAAGCAATTAACACATCTGGCATGCACAAAAACATGTAGCAGAAAATAAATGAAAACAAGGTTTACAGGGATTAATCTACATTGACCTTTTATTGTCTCGATTCAACGCATTATAACAAAAATAAAACATCAACACAAGTCCATATCATGATTCCACCAAGGACAGGTTTCCATGGATACGGCACATTGAATGTCCTGATTGGTCCATTGGTTGCCATGCCAGGCTTCAGTCATTGACCAGGTTATTTCACCTGGTAAAGGAGCGAACATGTCTGCCCCTCCCTCCTCCACTCCCTCCCCCACTACTGAACTTACCCCCTTGAGAACCCCTCCCTCCACCACCGCCGCCACCACCACCACCACCACCTCCTCCTCCTCCTCCTCCTCCTCCTCCACCACCACTGCCTCCACCACCACCGCCGCCTCCTCCTCCACCGCCTCCTCCACCTCCTCCTCCACTAAGCCACGACAGGCCTGTGCCTCCTCGTCCTCGAGGAACTCTGTCCCTCTGGGCCAGCCGATACGCCCCTGTGAAACGGGGTGAAAAGAGGCAGAACCAAAAGGGCGGAATGATTACTTTACCAAACCGATTGTTAACGATTCTTACTCCTGCCTTTGACAGCACGTGTGTGCGTACCTGCAGGTGGCTGACGTGAGGGCATAGGGCCACGGGTAAAGTTACTCTGGCCTCCCCTGGGTTCACTGTAGGTCCCTCTGTGGGTAACAGCAGGCAGCTGACCACCCCACGAGGAGCCTCGGCCTCCTTCTCTCCGAGCGTAGTTCCCTACAGATAATAGCGGAGCAAAACGTAGGGAGACACAAATACAATGGCTTTAGCACCCTCTGCTGGCCAATTCCAAACATACAGATCATTTACAGTAAAAACCAGCTCACAGTGATAAATGTATTCCCACAGTGCACACACTTGGTTAATAAAACTAGAAGACTACGTATGACAGTGGCTGTGTCTTAGTCTCCGTCAGTGCTGGGTCGTACCGGAGAGCAGCACTCCTTTAGGCTGCGGCGGAGTGAAGAAGCGTGTCTGGCTGTGGAAGCCGGCTCGGCCCCTGTTCCCCGTGAACAGCCCTCTGGTGGGGGGTTTGGGGGAGCTCTTGGGGGGTCGCTTCGGGGGCATCAGCCCCATAGGGGTCCCGATGTCCTTGAACTCGGCCGCCACAAAGTCGTCCACGTGCATGCTGGGAGGGCGGGACGTGTTCTGTTTGCGCTGACGGAAGATGTCGTGGGGCCGGCAAAGCTGTCCGTGTCCGAAGCCTCCCCTGCCTCCCCGACCGCGGGCGGCGGTCATCATGTGGGCCCGCTTCGCCGGCTCTGTGTAGTCCGACTTACCGCTGCGAGGGGACACAGTGTAGAGGCTGGGTCAGAACACCGAGGAAAAGGGCATTCGCATTGCTTCTGACACAGCAGTAGGAAGACCCTGCTCAAAGAATAAACAGCAGTACCTGGAGGTGATGAAGGTCTCGTGCTTGTGTTTGCCCAGTCGGAAGCCCTTGGCGGCTTTAGCGTGACCCGGAGAAGAGGGCTCCGAGAGGAAGGAGCGCTCCAGCTCGGCCTTCAGGTCCAGGTCGGGGCAACACTCCTGGGCCAGACCCAGCAGGTCCACCTTCACCTGGGGGGGGGATCACACGCAAGACGAGAGCAGGGTTGATAACGCTGGTATGCCCGCAGTCTCTCACTCTCATTCGGAAAGAACTCCAGGTCACGTTGCGTCCCCAGCTAATAGAGACTCTGGGCTGGAACAGAGGGACCATTAACGTCTCACTCACCGAGTCGAGCTCAACCTCCATGTCATCCGTGTGGAAGGGAGAGAACCACAGGGCCTTCAGCTGCTCATCCAGAGCCTCTGACAGTATGTACACCGTCCTACACAGAGGAAGCACACCTGGTCAGTGTCGCTGTGGCAGTGGCCCAGGCAGACTGTATACCAAATGTCACACAGCAGCGGGAATACCTGTGATTGAACTGGGCCAGTAGGGTCTCAGGGGCGGGCAACGAGGGCTCCGTCTCGGTGGCGGGGGGCGTGTCTGTGGCGCTCTCCAACGTCTGTCTCAGTCCAATCACGTTCTCCAACAGGTTCTCCAGTGAATCATCCTCCTTGCAAAGCTCCTGAACACACACAAACATACAGCATTAAAAAGATTGTCAAATTCATTAAATTACAGTACACAGTAAATTCTTAACGGTTACACTCAAATGGAACATTGAAAATCTATTACTTCACGTACAACATTTAAATCTAAAACTCCAATAAGGCTAAACCACAAGCATTAACAGATTTTGTCGGTCAGAGCATTTACAACTTATTTTATGGATTTAATTTAATTTACTCTTTTAACCTCCCAATAAAAGGTTTGTGGGACAGTCATCTTACTTTTCAACTATTTAGACACAACCAAGATGTACATATTAATCTTAAAACTAATATGTCCCAGTAATTGTAACAGAATTCAGAAGAAAATGTTGAGTATTAGAATAATATACCGTTATCTGTTTCTCCAGGGTAGGAAGTGGATGTGTCTCTGACTCCACCCACTCCAGCAGGGTTTTCATCTCTGAGCCGGTCAGCGTTAGAGACCGATGAGGAGGGGTGAAGCCTGGCTCCGCATCCCCCTCCTCCTCAACACAACTCTGAGATGAGAGGGGAATCCACAGAACAATGCTGTCACCACCAGCTACAGTGAATATAGGAGAGAGAGAGAGTGTGGGGGTGTGTGTGTGTACCATTGCGTCGGTGTGGAGGATCTGTCTCAGGAAATCAAGAAGAGTAGCAAGCAGCTCGGGAGAGTCCTTGTTGAAGGAGAGCACCTGCCTCTTCAACAGAGAACATATCCCTGCTCCATGTTTCTTTAGAGCCCTGAAACACGCACAGTGTTACCTTTCTGACCATGAATCTATCCCATTCTCCCTCCAAATATGCTTACAGACGACACAGGCAAAGACGATAGAGAGTGATATCTGTTCCTTAAAGTTACCCTTTGAGATGGTAAAGTCCATAGTCATGTTCGGTAAGGAACATCAGGGTTCTCAAGCAGGTAAGGTGAAGGGCAGCGCTGCACTCTGCGTTGTCCAGGACCTCCAGCAGGGCCTTGCACACGGAGGACACAATCTCCCGTCCCGGCAGAGCATTGGCCAGCTGCTCAGCCTCCGACACACAGCCCTCCCCCGCCGGAGACAACACCAAGGAAATGTCCTGATTCACACAGGAACAAGGGAATTCACAAACATGGCCATACATAGAAGCAAACCGTTATCGAAAAGTGGATGGAAGTACTTTTGTCATTGAAGGAGTTGCAAGTGACTTAGTAAGAGAACTTAATACAAACATATATAAAATCTG
The DNA here is from genome assembly GCA_036024795.1 of Galaxias rostratus. Taxonomy (NCBI): domain Eukaryota; kingdom Metazoa; phylum Chordata; class Actinopteri; order Galaxiiformes; family Galaxiidae; genus Galaxias; species Galaxias rostratus. The sequence goes on along the minus strand of JAVQJS010010650.1, from coordinate 15,260 downwards.
TTTACCTTTTCATTTTGTATTTTAATGTTGAATTAACGTTATGTATTACTGCAGTTAACGTAAATTAAAAATGATTATTTAGTTTATTTCGTTTAGCAGTGTCTCACCTGGTCACATAGTGACTGTAGAATGGACCCCACCAGCTCTCCACTCTGCTGCTGCTGCAGTGAGTGGTCGGTGGGAGGAACCAATAGGGGGAGCAACAGGGGGAGGAGGTCGGCGCACGGCTCGTCGCCGGGAGCAGGGCTGGAGAGCAGGTGGAGTACGGCACTCTTACAGGCCCTCTGGGACACCAGGGCGTCCAATAGGGAGAGGAGGCGCAGGACCTGAGCCCAACACACGCTCTTACCCTCCACCCTGAAACGAGACAGCCACCACACACGTCAGACACTCCTTCACGCTCTGGAGTGTGTTTCACGGTGAGAGTGTGTTGCCGGGGCTCTCTTACGGTTGGAGCTCCTCCACCAGCAGCTCCAGCAGGGTCTTCATGACCAACGTGGCCGTGGGTGAGGAGAGATCGGCCAGCTGCACACACACCCTCCTCAGCATGGCCAGGAGCGGGGGACAGCTGGTGACGCACACACACTTCAGCGCCTCGGCCAGATCCTTCCACTGCACCCGCAGGTGCATGCTCCACAGCTTTCTGGTGTTGAGGGCCACAGCAACATCCTGCACTGAGATCACCTACACACGCACGCAAGCACAACCCGAAGTCACTACGGTAACATCAGAACTAGATGGACTTACAGCCAAGTCAAGAGTTATAGTTCAAAGTCAACAATAGGTGACGTACAACGCATGTTTCATAAACAAGTGCCCAGAGTGGGGTGGGTGGGTACCTGTGTGCTCTGCATGGGCAGTGGCAGGGGCAGGAGCTCAGACAGCAGGGTGAGGCCGGAAAACAGCCCCTCGGGAGCTTTGAGCAGCGAGCCCAGCACCTCTCTCAGCATCAGAGACCACGTGTTACTGGCCAGGGTCTCCTCCGTGTGGGTCACCTGCCACAAACACACCCTTCCGCTCAGAACCTTTCCATACAGCCTTATTGCTCAAAGTGACACAGGCTTCCACTTGGGGAAACGGTGGCATGTCACATAAACAAACACGTGCACAGACCTGTTCACTGACGCCCTGCGTGAAGGTGAGCAGCACGTCCACGATGAGCGCCTGCACCTTGATCTCCTCGCCCTCCAGGCGACCCGACGCCGGCACGGAGCACACGATCATGTGGAGCGTCACCAGGGCGCTGGGCACGCGCGTGTCCCGGAACTGGAAGGCCCCGCCGCGGAGCAGTTCCATCAGCATGCAGCGCAGCAGGCGCAGCGCCTGGACGCACACGCTGAGGATGGTGTGGCGCTGCGGCGTGGGGCCCATGTGGCCGTGGACGCGCCAGGGCTGCAGCAGCACGCCGCACAGCTTCTGGAGGACGCGCACACATGTGTCCAGGCCCTCGCCGGAGAACAGCTGGATCCCGACCAGGCTCCACTTCAGGTCCCGCTGCTGGCCTAGGACGGGAGAATTGGAGGGGAGAGGTCAAACCAGAAATCGTTTCCCATACCGTCTATCCAAGGCGATGAATTTTGGGAATACAAAGTAACGTTCGGCACTTTTAACAACAGCCCAAATATATGAATCCATCTATATGATTTGCCCTTCATGGACCACTGCAGGATGGACGTGCACAGTGTGTGTGTGTGTGTGTGTGTGTGTGTGTGTACCCTCGACTGCAGGTGGGGGGCAGGCGATGTGGCAGAGCACCCGCAGAGCCGTCACCAGTCCTGTACCCTCGGGCGTCAGCACGTTCTCCACGTTCTACACAAAGGGACACAAAAGTATTAACAACCCATAGAGGAGCGGACACAAGCCAGTTCCCACAGTAAACTACTGCTGCTACTGAAGGACCGGGCACCTGTTTGATGTAGTCTATGAGGGCCGGGATGCTGCCGATCTCAAAGCGCAGCTTCTCCAGAGGTTCCAGCCACTTGCTGAGCTCTGGAAAACCACACCAACACAGGGCCGTTTTGGAAGGTTTGCTAGGTGCGTGCATCTATCCGATCCCCCTATTCAGTCAGCACTGACCTTGGAGCTTGCTGTTGGACTCGTCGGCCTTAGCGAGGGCCAGCAGGGGCGCGGCGTGCTGTTCCATCATGCGCAGGTCGTTGGAGCTCTGCACCACCATCAGCACCAACATGCACGCGTAGTTGTAGGTCACTGCCTTGCGAGCCTTGGCCTCCCTGAAAGAGACGTAAGACACTGCGTTCAACTTAGTCCCTCTTCTGTCACGCACGCACGCACGCACGCACGCACTATACATCAAGACAGCAAGAGAGAGCCCCTCACCCCTGCCCATCCTTGCTGTGGTGCTGCAGCAGAGTGACCAGGCAGGACAGGTTGTTGTCCAGGCTGAAGACGTGGGCCACAGCGCTGCGTCCCGTCTGGGTGAAGGTGATGAGGTAGAGGGCGTGGAGCATGCCCAGCACGTCCGTGTGGTCGCCTTCCTCCAGCCCCACCCCGCCCTCCCCGCCGGAGGCCACGTGGCTCATCAGCTCCGACACCCCCTGGAGGGCGTGCAGCGCCTGCATCAGCCACACCGCCAAACCCTCCTCCCCCAGTCCCGGCCCTGAGAGACCCGTGTCTCCCCCGTTGAGCGCCGCCTCCTCCCCCTCGGCCTCCCCCACCGTGGCCAGGAGACGGAGGAGCAAGTTGGTGGGAGAGGACTGCGCCAGCATGAAGAGAAGCCCTGACTGGTTGAGTGATAGGAAGCGCAGCAGCTCTCGGACCGCCTGGACCACGCCAAAGTGTCCCGCCCCCGCAGCAGCCGACAGCGCTACTGCCGTGCTCTCCAGGAAGTGACACGCATGCATGTACCTAGGGCCAAAGTGGCGTGACAACATGTCAAAACAGTCAAAGCTCTGCAAATCATTGACATTTAACATAAACGGTCCACCCGACGTTAAAATGTAATAAAGCGTGCAAATGAGAATAAGTGTGTGTGTGTGTATGTGAGAGTATGTTCTACCTGTACAAGGTTGGGTATGGGTCGTCCCTCTCCTGTGGTCCGGTTATCCTGGCAGAAGTTGGGAAAGCTTTCCCGGGCGGTTGGACCATGGTGATAGGCGCTGTCTCGAGCAGATGGTGTAGCTCTTCTAGAACCCCAACCAGTCTGTCTAACTCTGCCTCGCTCACGGGAGAGAGGCCTAGGCAAGGCTCCTCCTCCATGGGGCTCTCAGCCTCCTCCATGTCCTCCTGAACACAGAGAAAACAGATTTTGAACTCCCAACTCAACAACATTCTGGGTCCTGTTACTGTTCCATAGGCCTGTCCCTGAAGCGCGTGGTTGTGTACCTGCTGAGGCTCGCTCAGTGCTGCGGCTGCGCGCTGGAGATCCGTCAACACCTCGTAGGCGTGGCCTTTCTGCAACACGGCGTTACCGGCGGTAACCACCCTCACAGTCTCTTCCTGCAGAAACAGCTGCACCAATCGCTACAAGGGAAACAAATCAACACTTTCAGACAGTTTCAGGGACAAATTCAAAACACTTGAAACCAAAGCAAGTAAGCAGAAAGCAGAATCCCACAGAATATGACTACGCTCTTACCTGATATCCACTGCTTTGGTCCTGTGTTGTCTGCAGGAAGGACTCAACACCAGCAGGGGCACTGGTAAGCGCATCCAGGGCTCTCAGAATACTGAGCTTTAGAGTAGAAGAGACATGGTCCCTGTGAAGCAGTTCCAACAGAATGCCCAGGGCCCCCTCACGCAGCAGCGCGGTCAGCCCCTGTGGGCACTCTGCCAGGCAGGACGCCAGCTTGGCACCTGCTTTCAGCTGCCTCAGGTTGAGGGCAATGGGCTGAGTGAGAGCTATGTCCATGTTCAGAGCCTGGAGGGCCCATTGGACAAGCGCTGCAATTGGCTCCTCCCACGCACCCTCACCCTGGCTAATCAAAAAGCCCAATCCTTTGGCTAGGAGGCCTGGAGCTTGTTCCAGAGCTGTGACCCAGTGAACTCCTCGGTCCTCACCTATCCCGACTATGAGCTCTCTTAACTGAGCCACGATCTCGGTTTCCACCCCCTCTCCACCGCCAGGGCCCTCTGGGCCACCAGGGTCCCTGCTCTCCCCAACTTTGGCCCTCTCCAGCTGGGTTTCGAAGCGCGTCTTGTAGGGAGGGGTGAAGAACAGCAGAGGTCGGAGTTCTCGTTCATAGGGGTCGTACTGCACAGGGGGAACGGACGCCAGGTCCTCGGGAGTGTAGTCCATGTCAAAGCTGGGCAGCTTGAAGCTGCCATTGTCCAGGTCGTCCTCGTCACTGGAGATCTGCTCATAGCCATCATCACCTGAATGGGGGGATAGGTGAAAGAGATAACGAGGTTATGGGACATCAGGGAGCCAAAAAAGCACCACACTGTACATCAAATTGGCAAAAGTTGTAAATGTTCTCTGTATCTGATGTGTCATAGAAGACTTGATAAAAAAATCTAAGATAGAGGTAACTACTCCTTAACATCCTACTACAGCAACACAGCAAGACCACTAACTTGTTCTGACGTCTACACTTTCCAACATCGCCATCACAACACACATGCGGGGTGAGTGTTTCATGCACGGATGGAATCACGACACCAAGCAGTAGCGACAGGGTTCAACCGAACAGCTTGCTCACAGCAGCAGAGGAGGGCTGCCTCTCCGTCAGGGCTGTCTTGAGTAAGCCGACCGGGGGTTTGGGGGTCTGACGGCGTGCAGGCGCAGATGGCATGCCAGAAAACACACACTATGCAGGACCGTTGCCCTATCCCAAATAGACACCCCTTCCTGCCCCCCCCCCCTGGGATATATGGATGAAAAGGTCAGACATGGTTGACCAGAGAAGTTGTGTGTGAACTATTCCGGGGGTTAGGGAGTAAATGTCAATTTGGGATTGGCCGTCCGTCTGTCTGTCTATCTATTTATCCTTCGATCACACAGTCAAGAGCCCCCCTACCTTCCTCCATCTCATCCTCCTCCTCCTCACCCTCATCTTCATCATCTTCCTCCTCCTCCGGAGCGCTCCCTTCTGTGCGCGCGTCCTCTTCCTCCTCCTGCTCGTCGTCCTCCTCTTCGTCCTCCGGCTCGGCGTCAGAGTAGGGCTCGTCGGCCGGTAGCGACCTCTCCGGGGAGACAGCTTCCAGGTACTCTTCCCGCCCTTCACTGGGCTCACTTTTGGCTACGCCCGCTGCGGTCAGAGAGATCATGATCCCATTTCAAATCGCAGGCGTCAACGCTGACATCCAAACAGTCTGATCAGATTAACACGCTCGCAAACAAGAAACCGGTTGAGAGTTTAACTACCACAGTTACACAACTAAATACCTATCTAATTTAAATGCCCTCACAGACGAGACAGCGTGTTACTGACCTGCCACTGGGACCTGCTCCTCCTCGTCATCGTCTGGAGGCGGGGGGCCAGGGGGGGTACGTGGGCCCCGAGGCGCCGGCCTCGGGGGACTGCCATTAAACTGGTCCTCCTTGTCCCACTCTGAAACAGAGTGGAGAGGGAGGGTGGTGTTATAAACTGAAACTGAAAAAAGACGAATGTAAGGAGGGTCTGATTATACAGAGTCAGAGCAGTTCAAATGTATTGATGTCTGTGTGTTTAAGAGGTTGTGATCCGTTTCCAACCTTGTTTGACGATTCGCTTGGGTCCGCTCTGCAGCTGCGGGGGTGGGGGTGGTGGAGGAGGTGGCGAGTCTCTGTCGTGACCGTGTGCGCGCTCTGCTGTTCCATACACTGCCACTGTAAGACTGGTGTACCAGCCACGCAACACAAGCCCGTCTGTGTTCACCTAAAAATGTGCACACACAGTTTAAAAAAACAAGAACTTTATATGTATATTGTAGCTCTGATTTTCATAAAACCATGGCCCCTTTACCTTTCCAGAGGGCCTGAAGATAATAGATTTGTTCTCATCATATTCCAGACTAGAAGTTAAAAAGAGAGCGAGAGAAGGCATATTAGTCACATAAATCACATAATGACATAAATCATTTTGTCAAAACTGCACAGTGCTAATCTTCCTCAACTATATTATTGTGTGGTATGGTGTTTTTACAGTTAAAGGCTTGTGATAGGCAATGTTTTTGAGCTTAGCAACAAGAAGCTTATTCAGAGTTGCCATTGTGTTTGCAATTAATTCTGATTAAACAGGTTTATCCATACTATTAAATTAACCTTGTAATGCTTTTGTTAACTTGTGTCAGGACAGTGACTGAAGGCTCATTAACAATCATTTGGGGGCTTCACTAGCTTAATGGATGGGGTTGGGTTTCAGGTGAGACCAGTTAGCTACTGAACAAAGGCACCTGTCAAGAGCTGAGTTCTGTGTGAGATCATATTTAATACAAGCTCCACCCTGACAGGTTCAACAGGTGAGATGTGGGACAACTGCTCCTTTTTGAGCCTACCATACTCTGCGTAAGAGTAGCAGAAGAGAAGGAGGAAGGGACTGGGGGGGGGGCTCATAAAAAAGGGTGGAGTGCAGCAGAAAGAAAAGAAAGATACCGACCTGCCCAGTCTGTGAAAAGTAGAGCTGTTTGGTTTAGTGACATTGTTGAAGAACAGCTCGAGTTGAAATGCATGAGGAGACGTCTCCCTAGTGACAAACATACAAAACATAGTCAGTTAGTCTTTAAGAAGAGAGGGGCTATGCTTGTATTCATACTTTGTTACGGAAGTGTCCACACAAGTAAATTATACATCAAAATGGATCTAGCAATTTGGTGATATGCTTACACCTGCTAGCATATTACCTGTCATTTATTTTTATTTTATTTTACAAAATCGTATGTGAAGCATGTTGGGATCATTACAAAATGTCAAGAAAAATTACATCACGTAGATTTGTAAGGCTAATTCTAAGCAGATATGCAATTAAAAATATCAGTGGATCATAAGGTTTTCCCAATTGCGTTTGTGTGTATGACAGTGTCTCACCCAAAAGCCCTGCTATCTGGTAAACTGCTGTGCGCTTTGATGCCAGGGGGAATAACACGCACTTCCGTGATCAAAACACCGCATGGGAAGCGCACCACGTCAACATTGGTCAACTGCAGATTTTTAATGGAGAGAACAGATATATGCATGCTGTCTTGTCTATTCAAGCCACAATTACACAGTATCTTCAAAATACAACACACTCTGATCACAATACAAAGACAACTGATATACGTAGGTCATTGTGGAAAACTATGTTATCCTAGTGCACAAGTGTTAATGGGCTAACAACATTTGCTAGCTTTGCTAACTTGAGATGGCTATGTTATTGATCAGCTAATGTTAGCTTGCTAGCCGTGGTTGCAGTCTTGATGGTATGTCGTGCAAAACAAAGCTATCCAAGACAAGCTGTGATCTATTAACAATGCACTCTATTGAAATGTTGAGGTTTCACACCATTTACCTCTGCACTTTGATGTTTAAATGTATCAAGAAACAGAAGCTCCGTGTAGCTATCCCCCGCCATCGTCAGTTGCTGTTTTTTCCGACGAACTTCCGAACAAACAATTACTTCCGGTGGAAATTACTGGCCAATTTTAAGAACAGATCTACAATCAGGAAAGAACCATGAATACGCCGTGATTCGTCCATCTGCACTGAATACCACACTGTTCCTAAATCAGCCTCCCAACTGATTTTCAAAGTTATGATGGCGTTAGAGTTCATGTCTAGCCTATTTGAATAGAAATATTTATATATACAAATGATTATGATTGTTTAATTACATCAAAACAATTATGTTACGTTTACTAAGGAACATACGTTTAAATATCAAAAATATATATTATAAACCACAATGCTACATATAATGGATCACAATGTCTCCCCAACAATATACAGCAATTAAGTTTGTGTTTAGTATTATTCCATTGAAATAGTTGTGATGCCACGTTCTAGATGGAAAGCTACCTGTACATAGGTAGGATGGCAGGTATGCTTCTACCTGGGTCACGTGGTCAACGACGCAGTCTACACAGGTAGGTGTATTGTAAAAAGAGCGAACATTCAGCCATTACTCGGTGCTGAGGGGTGCGGAAGATTTTGCATAGATTTCTCTAGCAAGAAAGACATTTTTACAAAGCACACCTATGCGAATAGGTGCCAAGGACTAGGTGGCTGGTTTCACCGGGTCTTCTACCTACTTGGCATAGTTGTGGTGAATTTTACTTAAAATGACGGCACAGGTAGACTACCTGGCCGTGTTGTACACGGCCACATCTGGCGCGAGCGGAGAACTGCTTGGCTCGGACGAGAAAGAGATTGGGCAGTTAGTGTGGCAGATGGTGGATTTACAGCATAAAAAGGTAATTAAGTCTTTACGTTTTAAACGCTTTGACGTGAATGAAGCCATTAGTTTTATTGATTCATATTATTAGGCTATCCATATAGTAGGCCAAATAGACCATTGACGTATTTTTTTGTGTTATATGATCATTTATAGGCCAATGCCATTTATGCTCCGTTGTTCTTTGAAGTGAACACTATGTTTTTTTCTGAACCAGTTGGGCAAGGTGAATGAGCTGCTAATTCGGTCTGAACACTCAGAAGTGACAGAAGAAAAAGAGGAGGGCGGTGAGGGGGTGAGAGCCCAGGAGAAAGCAACTGCAGAATCCATCTCCACAGTCCCAAGCCTCCAGAGGGCATTAAACCAGGTTTGAACACACATTCCATTGAAATTGCAATGAACAATTGTTTGTTATGTTAAGAATAGTTTATTGAAAATGGTTATGGACGCAAATAGGATAGTTACTTTTAGCCATTCTTGGAAAATTGTTTTAGAGTTAATGTAGAGCCTGAGCAGGTTTCAGAAGTGATCAACTGAGCTTGACAGTTTAGTCTGTTAAGAAGGCAGAAAGTGATGTGAATGATGGTGAAGATGGAAAGGATAGTGTGGATCTTTACACTTCCAAGAATGAAAATGTAGCCACTCTATACAGTGATCTGAAGTAACTTAAGACACCAAAATAAAACATTTATGTATGTATCGGACCCCAAAATTGTCTAATTGAAAGCATAGTCTTGCTTTTTCTGCATCAATGCTTTCTTTTAATAAGTATTTTTGGTTGATAGGTTGGTTTCTACACTTCTTCGCATTGGGCTAGTATCTCATTATGTTAATTATGTTTTTTTTTTGTATTGGCAGTTTCATCTAATGCTAACAAATGAGATGAACATCGCGAGCAGGGGCACGTCAGTGTGTCTGTGTACGGACGGGCAGCTCCACATCCGCCAAGTAATCCACCCTGAGGCTGCAGGCAAGGTGAGCGAGCTGGGAGGTGCATGCTTTGCAGCTAGTAACCGCAGTCAGAACCTTTCAGTGTTCGCAGCACCGCAAAGGCTTGTGTTATGTCAGCATTCTGTTCTTGGTTGAGCCATCTTATTCACGCACACTTGCCTGTTGACACTAGCACACACACACACACACACACACACACACACACAGTGACATTTAAATGATAACAGATGCTATATTTTATTGCTATCTTCCCACCACCCAGCTGTCACCACGTTCACATTCAGACTTCATCCTTTGTTTCCTTCTCCTCTCGCCAACCGTCTTCCTATTCTGCATTCATGCTTTTCTGATTTTTTAACTGTTACTGTTTACCATTTCCAGAACATTTTGGTCCCTGACTGCTTCTACACCTTCTTTGACTTGCGGAAGGAGTTCAGAGAGCACTTCCCTCAGCTGGATGTGAAGTCTTTGGATGTGCATTTCATGGCTGACAGTATCCTTTAATAGTAACACATATTTTATGGTTCAGTGTTGGGCCTGATAATAATGTCCTACTTTTTTATACTTCATACTTCCTCTTCAGTAGTGAGCACACCCTCACCAGCACCATTCAAGTTATGTCACTTTATGTTTTAAAGTTTGGTGGCCACAGGGTGTTGGCTGCAGGACTAGAGGTTTTGAAATGCAAATAGAGACACAATGGAGGCGTCTCTCTGAGATCAGTGTGAAAGAGTCTGTGTTTAGCCAACACTAAAAAACCCTCACGCCCATTAGATCAGAAAAAACTAATATGTCACACAAACACACACATACTGAGACATGAGTGTCGATCAGAAAACCTAATACAATACGTTACCGCATTTTGTCCGTGGGCTGGCTCCTTGACTGCTTTTCTCTCAGCTCTGAATTTAACTGTCGATCCTCCAGCCTTGCAGGATCCTTCGACTGCATTGGCCCCGGAAACAGCAGTCCTGCAAGTTCAGACTATGGCCAACATTGTCTTGGCCCTGCTCTCTGAGCCATTATGTGAGTGCCTTATGTACTTTGGTTGTTTTTAAACTGTGCAGTTGTATTGAAATTACCACAAGAATGCCTTGTTCATATACAAAAAAAATATACAACATGTTGCAGCACCACATTATACAAATACTTTCTTCTTTTAATGATATAGGTCACACTTTTAAAAATCCAGAGAAGGTTTATGAAAAGTTTGAATCTGGCACTTGGTAAGTAGACTTGTGACATATAGCTTTAATATACTATGATACAAACAATAGCAGTAATATAGTAAACTATATGATGGCCATGACTTTCTTCCTGTGTCTTTGTTTGCAGCAGTAAAATGGAGCGTATTTGTGACAACACTGTCATCCGAGCGAGGGGGTTGCCATGGCAGTCTTCTGATCAAGACATTGCTCGTTTCTTCAGGGGACTCAACATTGCCAAGTATGGGTCTATTCATCCCTTCGCTCACATTGCCATGGCACTCCGCTCTAATAGTTGTTATAATAATGTCACACCGGTTGTTGTTGTTGTTGTGTAGGGGTGGTGCAGCGTTGTGTTTGAATGCCCAGGGCCGGAGGAATGGGGAGGCTCTGGTCCGCTTCATCAGTGAAGAGCACAGAGACTTGGCTCTGCAACGCCACAAACACCACATGGGAAACAGATACATTGAGGTAACCAGCTAGAAACCCACACGCATCGCTGACATACCTAGCCTCAGGGCAGCAAATAATCAGCGTAACCTTCTTATGGTTAAACGACTCGACTTATATAATTGTGGTGGAATCCACTTCATTAATGTCAAAATTAAGTGCCCCCCCCCCCCAACCTTTTCTCTCGATGTCAGGTGTACAAAGCCACTGGAGATGACTTTCTCAAGATAGCAGGAGGTGAGCGTCGCTACCCTCTCTTTGGTACAATGTTGCTCAGGTGGAGATTCTCATCTGAAACGTTCTCTGGGCTGCTGCCTCGGTGTTGCTCTCTGTGCGTGCGTCTCTGGCAGGGACGTCCAGCGAGGTGGCTGTGTTCCTGTCCCGTGAGGACCAGGTGATCGTGAGGATGCGGGGTCTCCCCTTCACCGCCACGCACGAGCAGGTGCTGGCCTTCTTCTCCCAGGGCGAGGGCCTCAAGGAGTCGTGCCCCATCAGTGGGGGGAAGGACGGGATTCTGTTTGTGCGGTTCCCGGACGGGCGGCCCACTGGCGACGCGTTCGTCTTGTTTGCCTGCGAGGAGCACGCCCAGAACGCGCTGAGGAAGCACAAGGACATCCTGGGGAAGAGATACATTGAACTTTTCAAAAGCACTGCCGCGGAAGTTCAACAGGTGAGCAGAGGGGTATCTGGTGTGGTTGGACTTGAAGTGAAACCCTGTGTGGGCCTTGTGGGGCCGGGTCATTCTCGGTCAGAGTTCCTGCTCTTAGAAGTGGTTGGCTTGAGTAGGAGCGTCAAACACTTTTGAAACAGATTATAGGTGATGTGTGCTTTCCTCTAAGACATAGTGGAGGAGGGTGTGACCTAGACTCCGAGCAGGACAGCAAACGGATCCAATTAAGGACGTCTGACCGAGCGTGTGTGTGTATTTGCCCTCCCCCTTACTACTAAGCATTTTGGTTGATAGGAGCTTTGTTGAGTAAACACACTCCACACACTGGCGTGTCATAGATTGCCCTGGTTTCCCTCTTGCCTGGAGATTGATACCATAGGCTTTATTGTCACGAAGGGCTCTAGTCTGGCTAACAGCGTCAATCAAAGAGATGCTTTTTTTTATTACTTTCACAGTCTTTCTTTTGCCGGAAAACACATACACAGCCTGGCGCTCCGTTTACATGCAGGCCCCATTTGTAGCTCACATTTAATTTCAATGTTTACTCTTGATCCCTTGCAATCTTGCCATACGGCCGTATTGGTTTGAAGCAAGGAGACTGCTGGCTTTCACTGTTCCGGTACAGGATTGTAAACACCTCCATGTCCTGTTGGCCGCCGGCCATATCCCATCTGTCATCACAACACACCCCTTCCCATAGCGTTCCCACAGCTAAAGACAGCATGACTAGTCTGTTCGGTTTTTGTGTTATTTCAAGTGGATCCCCATGGATGTGTCATGGCCTGTGATCGATGAGTAGGCTCTGTGCATATTTTAAGCTTTGTGTCTGTGTGTGTGTGTGTGTCTGTGTGTCTGTGTCTGTGTGTTAGGTGTTGAACAGGTATTCTTCGGCGCCCTTGATCCCCGTCGCCCCTGCTCCCCTGGTGTCGGTAATGCCCACGGTGTCTCTCCTGCCCTCTCCTGGTGGTATGAGAGACTGCCTGAGGCTGAGGGGTCTGCCCTACACTGCCTCCATAGAGGACATCCTCACCTTCCTGGGAGAGTTCACGCAGGACATTAGGCCCCACGGGGTTCACATGGTGCTTAACCAACAGGTACGTCCCCTCGCAGTACAAACAGCAGCGCATGTTAAACCCACACACACACACACACACACACCCAATTCACTGTTGGTAAGGCTCACCCCACACTGCTGTCATGACCCCTGCCCCCGTGCATTTCCAGGGTCGTCCATCAGGCGACTGCTTCATCCAGATGAGCTCGGCGGAGCGAGCGTTCGCCGCCGCCCAGCGCCTCCACAAGCAGGTGATGTGCGGGGGCGGTGGGCAGCGCAGCGTCAACAGCCGCTACGTGGAGGTGTTCCCATGCAGCGCTGAGGAGATGGGCCTGGTGCTGATGGGCGGCTCGCTCTCGCACGCACACACACACACACACGGCCGCAGCAGGAGTGGGACAGGGCTCAGCCCTCCGCCATGTAAGTCCAGACGTAAGTGCTGCTGGGAGCTGGGGGCGCTTCGGGACCGCAGGGTAGGTGGGGCTTCAGCCACAGGGCCAGAGGTGAGAGGTTAGAGGTTAAAACCTGCCCCCCCCTTTTCCTCCACCCCCACCCTGTTCTCTGGGATTTCTTCGATGTAGAAAATCTGGACATACGGGAACATCTCATCCAACCAGGAGGGGTAGGAAATGTGTGTGTGTGTGTGTGTGTGTGTGTGTGTGTGTGTGTGGTAACATGCTGGCATGGTTTGTGTGCGTTTGGGTCCCCCCCCCTGGTTGTCCTCGATGTAATTCTATGTGAATTTTGGTGTTAACTTGCATGCAATCAAAAATCCTAGTGGAAAATCTATACCTGCTTTTTCAATTCCATTTTGATACATTGTGATTCAATAGTAGGCCTTTTATGTATGCATGTTTGTAGTTTATATTTTACTTCAAAGCAACTACTATGTCTAAGTATTTGTGGGAATCTAAAGGGATTAGATGGCCAAGATCAACTGCAAAAATCCAAATTAGTCAACGAGTTGGCAATGAGGCTTACTGTTGTTAAATGGCACATAGGAATGGGTTGGTTCTGGGATGATGATTGGAAGTTCCTTGTCCAATCGGCGGGGCCGTAGCAGAGGTGGGCGGAACTGTGTGTTGACCGGCTGTGTCCCTGTTGTCCACCCATCTGAGTCCCCCATCATGCACCTCTCTACATGGATGACTAAGGAAGTGCCAAAATATAAAAACAAGCCAATGCCAACTGTATTGGGTGCATGACGGCACAACAGATAGGGTCAGACACAGGTGTATGCCAATGTGGGATAGGGGTGAGGGGTGAGGTCCCAAATCTTCGGCTCCATCGGACTCATCGTTCTAATTCTCCCAATCGTTCACGGCTCACACATTGACAAGTGTGTGGGTGATCTGTAATGGCTTCATTTGTATGATTGCATGAACCGCTCCTCAAAACCAAACTCGTGACCAGACCCGGAAAGGCCCACTTGACCTTGTCCTCCTGTGTGAACCAGACCCATATCTCTCCTCGTCAGGTCTCTCCCCGCCAAACTATTTCACGTCGGCTCCGCCCATGCTGCCCTCCGAGGCAGCTGCCCTCTACCCTCCTATTGGACAGGTGCTGCTGAGCCCCCGACACCTACCGCCAGGACACACCTACTACCCTGCATCAGCTCAGCTCTACATGAACTACACCACTTATTACCCCAGGTAAAGACTTACGCAGCGCGTCCCAGAGTACCGAGAATGACACCAGGTCCTGACAAGGATGGCCTGACGGTGTATGCACACCCGCCCAGTTCCTCGTCCAGTCAGGCAGATGGAGACTCCTGTTAGCTCGTATAATCCAGTGGCCTTGACTCTGCCATCAGTTTCCCTCTGTGTGTTGGCCACACCTTCCCTCAATCTAGTCATACCCCCACACGACTAAGGGACCGTCTGTTGTGTGTTGCTGCATTTACCACACATCTTAAAACCCCCAAAATAACATTCTTAAATTAAAGACATGTATTTATGTGTCAAAAATCTATTGCGTTATAACTACTAATGCAAAAATATAGTAACGCTGAAACATACACACACACACCTACTTTCCTTTCTGAAAGTAAAGGAGTGTGTTGGCAGTAAAGAGAAGGACTTCTAGAAGGGTAGTTAATGACTGAACAGTGTGGTATCAGAGCGGGAGAGCTTGGTAAACAGCGGTGACCTCCCTCGTTGTAAAGCCAGCCGCTTCTGCTGCTCTAAACTCCCTGACTCCGGAGCAAGTCCATGTTGTCCCCGCTCTCTCCCACCGCCAAATGTTTTGACACATTTTCTTTCCCGCTGGCCAGTAATACCTGTTCTCCCTTGTTTTTCTCTCTCTTCTTTTCTTTCTTCCATTCCAGTCCCCCTGGTTCGCCCTCCACACTGGGTTTCTTCCCCTCCCCCTCGCCGATGACTGCTCCTGGGGGGTTGGTGCGCATGCCTGCCTTAGCCTACAGCAACGGAGTCAAAGACCTTATTAGTGCTGTGCAGGGATACCAGGTAAACCACCTGTGTGTGTGTGTGTGTGTGTGTGTGTGTGTGTGTGTGTGTGTGTGTGTGTGTGTGTGTGTGTGTGTGTGTGTGTGTGTGTGTGTGTGTGTGTGTGCGCGCACGCATGCACGTGTGCGTGTGACCCTTTATTTAAAGCTGTGACCT
>JAVQJS010010644.1:0-13157 GCA_036024795.1 Galaxias rostratus | reverse complement strand
GCTCACACACTCAGTGAAATCTCACAGGATATGTGTGTAGTATTGCCCAAGTGAAGGATTTAAATGTGAGAACTCAACTTATCACACATCAACGCACAGTGCAACATACTGTATGCAGTTTTATAACTATAATATACATACAATACAATAATAGAGGTGAACTAAATTGGATACAACTATGACTTAATGTAACCAAACCAAAAAAAAGAAAAATTTCATTATTCAAAATGTGCACACACAAAACCTACAGGTCAAAGGGTGAGAAAACCAAAGTACTATAGTATATAATAATTTTCCCTAATTTTAAATTTAAACGGCTTCAATCCTTTGAGCCAACTGGGCTTTGCTAGCCTCCAGTGAGACAGATTATGAAGCCTTTAAGCAGACCTTTGACTTTGAACTCTCATGGCCCTTTGATAAACTCAATACTACCATGATAAAAGATTTAAGCTGAAGGGAAACTAATTACTATGGTCTTTCCCTTTGACCTAGTTAGGGTCCAACCATTGCGTTAGAATTAGGATCAAAGGTTAGTTCCATCAACCATTAACCAATCTTTGTCAACCATTAGTAATTGAACAAACTTAAATAATTAATTATAGTAGGCCTATGGTTTAGTTTCAATAATTGCTTTGCCAATAATAACAAAACATTGTTGTACTTTTTCTAAACAAATCGAAATCCACCTTTTTTTTTTTACCATTTTTTTTTCAGTAGCTTGGTTACAATAAACATAAACCTACAATTATTGGTTCATTTAAAAAATTCAAACATTTCAAATAACACAGAACATCTAAGTGTCACTATCTCGCAATCCAATTCGCAAGACTGTCTCTGTCATTTATAAAAAGAATAGACAAGCGAGTCAAGAAGCTGTCTGTGACCAACAGAATGCGACAATACACCACATTGGAGTCAGTCTTTGGTGATGCCATTGTTCAGCACAGAATATTGTTAACATGACGGTAAGACAAAATAAGATTATTTAATACAACTGTACTGTAATTGACATCCTCTGTATATACAGGATAAATACATATATATATATTTCAAGACATTGACCAAAAATGAGTACCGGCTTACAGAAACATTCATTTTAGTTCATCTTGGCACAGTTTGTACTTTCATGTTGCTGGTACAATCCCTCTGAGTGATAAAACAAGACTAAAACAATGCATATTCCAAATCTGACATCATGAGCCGTTTAAATCCGGGTTCAAACAGCTGCACCACACTGTGCACCTGCTCTTGCTGCTGCCCACGTCTACCCCTGCTTCCATCTACGCAGGGTCTGTTGCTTAGTATCTGATAGGGTAGATATCTGGTCCCTAACTATGGTTGTTCACTTAGCATATAGGACCTTGGGCTGGAAAGTAATTCAGACCATTGACACAAAATGTTAATGTGTTGTAATAAATTGTCAAACATATTTTACGTTGTCCTGACTAAAATAACAAAAAGACAGATTTGAAATTGATGGTATTACTCTGTTTTTCATTTTCCTTTCCTTGGATGATTTTATTTGTGGACCTTCGATTGATCGTGAGCCACCCAAGTTGGACAAAGATATTAACGAGCAAGAAAGTATGCTAGTGATAGTATGGTAGGAATCGTTCTGGGTCCTTTTAAACCCACACCCCATCGCCATTATGGTGCCACTGGACAATCTGCGTGTACTTACTCTCATGGGTGATAAGTGCTTCATGTGCAGCATGTGTGCATTCGTGATAATGTGTTTGTGTCCTACCTGTTGTGGGGCAACCCCAAGGCGCTGAAGAGCTGAGGTGAACATGTTGGGCTCTGGGACCCTGTTTCCTGTACGACAGGACTGCAGCAGCACATCAAAGTGATTGGCCAGGAGAGACATTAGGCGGGCAGATCCATCTCCACTGTTACTGTCATCTACCCACTGGTTGGCCAGCACACCAGTCAATATACCTGAGGGTGTGACATCACAAACAAAAAGAGAAAGCTTGGGCACAGCTGTGTTGATAAGACATAAGTGAATGCAGTTAATGTCTAGATTGAACCAACAAACCATTACCGAGTTTAGGTAAGTAGGTAGTTGTCTCTGATTAAATAAATAAATAATAATAACACATTGAACTCATTTTTACAAATTGGTTGCCAATTACAAACACACTAACTAGACTAACACGCCACGCAATTCACCTCTTTTGACTAGGGATAGGATGAAACATATTGTATGTTGGTAACACTATTTACTAACAATAAGAAGTTGTTAGATCACCCTTAAACTATTATCTTATTATTAGTAAGTGTGGGATTTTTATTTATATTTATTGATTATTGATTAAAAAATAGTGACTTATCTTTTAGAAATTATTTATAGACAATTACCACACATATTAATATATTGATGATCAAATAACTGCATAATACCTGTAAGTTATTATAAAGTGTCATCAGTTTAAAATGTAGGCAGACTCGAAGTAGTTGAAGTAGTTGGTAATATGATTGAACACATAAACCTTATTATAGTCTAAAAATATTAACGTTAGTACAAAATACATAAATAATGTGTTATTTTATGTATGTGGGTTACCATGTTGTCTCAAAGTAGCAGCAGTTTGCAGTACTGGCATATTGATGTCTGAAATATCTCTGAATTTGTTAAACAGGTCTCTCACAGAGAAATCCGGGGGCAAAGCCAAACCCTGGCTGGCCGCCAACTTCACACATTCGGCATCAAACTCTGGAATCATCTACACACAAATAAACACACAAACACACTTACACAGCAGCATCTTGATATGGAACATGCATAAGATACAGTGGCAGAGTTAATTAAGGAGAATTCAGGAATGTTGGAACAATCGCAAACAAAACAAAATTACAAATAATTGGATTACAAAAACTCTTCAAATATAGCAGAAAATTACAGGTCGAACAATTAAACAATTTATTACGGCTGTACCTGGGAAAAAGTCAGTTTGCCCTTCTCTGCTCTGTGCATAGCACTTTCCTCAGGGGACACAACTTTCCCAAGGAAACCACTGTAACATTGAAAAGCACAGCTGTCATCATGTAAAATAGATATTAAACAAACAAACAAAAAAAATGCTGGGCTATAACAAAGCCCACAACAGCAGGCTACAGATAAGCATGTAGGCTTAAGTAAATTTTCATATTGCCTATTTTATTTCAACAAAGTGGTTTCATTTTATTTATTGTAAAAGCCTTACCAGCTGGCTGCAGTATTCTACACAGTCTATTTCTATCAGCTGCATTTACAACCACTCACTTAATTTTTATTTCTTACCGTGGAAGTTTATGGGTTTCTTCAAAAACTTCGAAAACTTGTTCAGGTCGCTCTTGGTGAACCACTCCCCACAGTTTGAAGAGCACCGCTTTCTTTTCCGCCATTTTTGCGGGTTTCTATGTATCTCGATTGTCAGGGATGATAAGTGAGGACTGACTGATTAATAGACTTCAAGAAGCGAAAGTCAAACAGTTGGTCAGATCGCCTGCAGTGTGTTACAACACTGCAAAAAAAGAAAAAGTAAAACGCATGCTCTCCGCCCCCATTCAACGTGACTCGATTACACTCGTATGAATGGTTATGGAAAATGGGAAATATATGGGCTATAAAGCCTAGCGGCGTGCCATTTTCAGGTTGTAAATAGGCAACAATTAGCTCCGAATAGGTCGCTTAAACTAGGCAATTCAAACGTGACGACCGCAAAAAAGTACCATTATTACCGCTATTTAAAAAATGTATTCCATCCATCCTTCCATCCATTCCGTAGGATCACAAATGTATTTCAGTGCGCACAAAGATTTCTTGTATTACACAAATATGAAATCAAAATTTTACAAAAGCCAATGAACAAAGTGTATTTATTACATGTGAGCATGACCAAAACTGTTCTTTGTTTAAGTTTAAATGTTTAATGTTTGGAAACCTCTCACAAGCGCAAACATTTAAAAAAAGTTATCGCACATTCATTTTAAAGACCTCAGGCCAGAACTGGGACAATTGTAAAAAAAAAAATTGTTCTGAAGTCATTACTCAAACTTTTAACTATTTGAATACAATATTTTATGACGGTACTTTGTATCTGTGTTCTACTTGTTAACAGTAATCAAATGTGTTGACAAGCCATGGTAGAGTCAACACTTAAATTTGCAACCACTCACTGCATTTTACTCCAACAGCCCTTTCAGTTACATGATGTAATGCTTCGTGGTCAGACTGCTGCTCCCAGGACTCTTCTCCCAGGCAACCACTAAAAGGTCGAAGTGGGCTGGGGGCATGCTGGTCTTCCTCAAAAAGCTGTCTGAAAAGGAAGAAGGAAAGGGTGGTGCTCTAAATGGCCAAAACAAAAGATTCCTTTTTTGCTGAACTTGTAGGAAAAAAAGAAACTTACATGACATCCGGTCGTATTCGATGAAAAAACTCAAAAACAAAGTTCTTCAGTTGCTGAATTAATGCTATAGTATTGAGAAACGTATTACTTTAATCCACCTACAAAAATCAATTCCACTTGACAGACTGCTGCTTACCACTGATTTGACATCAAGTTCATGATTTGAGTGCTATTTTGGCAGGCCCAATTCTTTGCATCTCTCACAGTAATATTGACTTTTCACAGGTCATACCTAAAGCCCCAAAATAAAATACACCACTATTAATAGGAAAAAACAAGGACTGTCAGCTTTTGCCCTACGTATACATGTCGATCAGCTACCTAATGACTAGATGTTATCAACAATAGGAAGCTCCGTAATGCTGTGATCAGGATCATTTTGAAGCGGTTACATTGGACAGTCTATACTACGAAGCAGGATTTGGGGTTAGAGGTTACTTCAGGTAAAAACCTGGGCTTTTTAAATCGCCATGGTAAATCACAATGGTAACTAATGCTGCACAGCTGATCTGCTCTGGAGCAGGTAATGCTTGAGATAACCGATCACCACGTATAAAATTAGCCTGCTGAACGATACATTCAGTTAGACGATTGCATTATCCAACATGCTGTGGACCTCAATGCGCCACTGGTGAGGCTGTCTTGGGAGGGCAGTTTTAGAGTCTGACAATGAAAGTCACGCAAATCGTAGGATTTATGCTCATGATGTTTTTTTCTGTTGGCTGCAAGCGATTGTGAAGCCACCGAACCGATCAGTACGGATTCATATCACCAGTATCCTTAAACAAAGATGTATCAAAGCACTAAATAACCTTGTAGGCCTAGCTGTCGGCTTTAGTAAGCCATGTAAAGTTATGATTATATAGTAGTTATTTATTTGGTCTCGATTCCGTTTAACGTTACTGGGATTGCACCTACAAGAATACGGCTACAATGTATTGTTTTACACACCATAAGATACATAGTACAAAAGTTATTATAGTCAAACCTACTCATGCCTTCAAGCTAGTTTCTGAAGAAGGTTAATTGGTGACCTCTGCTGCTTGCTTGGTATATTTATCACCCCTACCCTGAGACACGCAGGATGTTTGTGGTCACTGCATATTTACACTTGCATTATCAACAACAATTCTCCAAGTATGGGTATCTCTGCCTGATTTTGCCAATGCACTTCCTTGTGCCATAAGGAAATTTTTCAGTTTTGTCGGAGACCAAATTTGTGTTAAGTATTGATTGTTAGAGGACTAATCTAAACTGATTTTTTTCAGTCTTCCATCGACATCACATTGTGCTATCAGAAATGTGTTGATAAAATGTTAACATTAAAAGGTTGCCGATCGTTGCTTGAATGATAGGGCATATATGTGAGCATGTACTCTGAGAGCGGTAGAGGAACATACATTGAAATGATTGCATACATATATGTTTTTAAATTTAGAACTTAATTTCCTATCTACTCTACTGTTAAATGTACTCCAGGGGTTCGAGTGTTCTGGAGCTTGAGAAGCCACCCAGCCAAATGACAAAGTCTTAGTCTATACGATGATGACGCCATTGCCTTGGGAAAGCGTTCTTTCCTGACAGACAGGGAACATTGAGACCCATATGCCTCTAATGTGAGCTCTGCATCCATACAGCCTCAATACTTGTTGTATTATACTGAATAATACTTGTGAAGTAATTGTTACAGGTACCAGGAGTCAGACCTGTTGTCACAGAAAAATATGATTGTAAGACATGAGAAAACATCAAGCATGTCTTTCCAAAGAATGACTGAAAGGTTTGCCGGTACTACTGGAGAAGTGTTTTTTGGGAAGGGATTTTCCAAACAAATATTACAACAAAGTATTGGTCAATTTGTAACTATTGAAGATTTTGATCTAACATAGATCTACATATAATGTGACAACATATTTATGACAAAAGTGTGTTGTACGTTTCCTATTCTTCTTCTTTTGGTGTGAACTCTTGGTGTGCATGGATCCCAAACCACCATACGTAAGCTTAATGTTACACGAGTTACAGAAATGTATAAACATTCACCATTCTGATCTGGACAGATTTAGCAAATGACAACACACATACACACACACACACACACACACACACACACACACACACACACACACACACACACACACACACACAATCCCCTTTGCCAATATCCTGCATAGTTTTGACATGATTTAAGCGTCCTATTAAAACGAAGTTGCTGCCCCAGCTATATCACAAGCTCAAATATATGCAGTTGAATCAGCTGTAACACGTCTCTGAAACCTCATTTTTAGTTCCCCTCACCCCCCCCAAAATCTGAAACTCAAACTAATTTTTAAAAGCGTTTTATTTATTTGTATAGATAATGTTATTTTAAAGAAATTAAATGTTTGAAACAGTCTTGAGAGTTGCTGGGTTGGAACAGATGTAGTTGTGTGAGAGCTAGGTTGCAACAGATGCAGTTGTGTGGATTACATGGTTACATCTTGTATGTATGAGTGGTTGTTAGGTTAAATCAGGTGCGTCTGGGTTGGCACAAGGTGAGATGGCCCGGGGTTTGGCTAGATTGGCTCGAACCCTGGCCTGGTCAACCGCATCCAGAAGGTTCTTAGAGTCCAATGCCAGTGTGTGTGCGGCGGCTAACATTTGCTTTTGGCACTCCTCCTTCAGTGAGGTCACAGCATTCTGCTGCGCCAGCCGCATCTTATTGATCAGCTCCCCAAGGTCCTTGTTCAACAAGCGCTCGGTTCCCTCAATCTGGGAGACGGAAGAAGACGGGAGAAGGTGAGGAAGGATTGCTGATGGACAAAAATGGGGTCAGAAAGGCTGCAGCTGTAATAACTTTTACTACTGTCAATATGTTGGTTTTGAATAGTTGGGAGAACATGATAAGTGATATTATTATAGAAAATGGGTTGAGTGTTAAAACGGGCCGTGAAAATTCAGTCAGATCTAGATCAGATTTCGATCAACTAAAATGCTGTCTCCTCTGGTGAGAAAGGGGAGAGCGGTTCCGGATGCACATTCTTTCCATTGATTGGAACATTTCTAAAATCTTCAATCTGTAAGAGAAAGCGTCACCTATTGGACCAAAAATCTTTTGAATGAAAATGATCAAGACTACATTTTCCTTTATTTTATATGCAGGCCACAAACCAAAATCTTTAATATGCGACTATATTATATATTTTATATTATTATATATACTATATTTGACTTCACAACGCTCGTGCTCGGTTGCAGAAACTTTCAAGCCTAAATAGCTTCTGATCTAATTGTTGTGTCAAACAATGTTTTCTGCATTGTCAGAGCCTATCATTTGCTGGTTTTTACCATAGCACTCATCTTTATTGAAAAAAAGGGTGTCCATGAAGCCCTTTCGTGAGATGACATAAATTGTTTCATACTTTTTTACAATGGGTTTATTTGCCCCAAAATGTGATAATTTCTGTATGACATGTTCTAAGCCACTGTGCTGCATGTTAGGGGGTGCAGGCTAAATCAATACATTTTTGTTAATAATAAGAAAAGAGTTGTTATAGAGTTTGGAATGAGAAATGCATGCGGACTACAGTAGAGTTGTCATGTGACTGCTCATTTTTGAAAATGAATTCAGCCTGTGATGGAAAGAGGCCCGAGTAGAACACTCTGTTTCGTTCTTCAAAAGTTTTTGGGCCTCTAAAACTAAAAATCTCACATGATAGTGCTTTATGAAGTTACAATAAGTAGTAGCCAAGTTGTGAGTATCACATTTTACATTCTTCTTAATTTTCTTTTCCTTGATTTTGTTCTGAAAATTTTAAACTGGCCTTGAAGAAAATTGGCGTTTGAAGATGAAACATTTGGTATTACAATCGTCTTTCTTTTACATAGCATTAGGTCTATAAGGGGTGACAACTTTCAGTTTTAGTTAAACATGATCAGTGGCACAATCTATCCCTATGTGGCTCAACTTATCTTCTTTATAACTAAATAAAAAATAAAATGCATTATCCTACCTAGGCTGAACTAACTCCTCATTTGGGGCAACTTTTTTAATTCTTGTTTTGAAAACTTAGATCCAAAGTTATGACGACCAAATATGTAAACATGTTCACATCGTTCAGTTGGAAACTTAATGTCATGTCCTGTCATTAAGGACATTTCAAGTAAAAACTGGCTC
Organism: Galaxias rostratus; assembly: GCA_036024795.1. Classification (NCBI taxonomy): domain Eukaryota; kingdom Metazoa; phylum Chordata; class Actinopteri; order Galaxiiformes; family Galaxiidae; genus Galaxias; species Galaxias rostratus. Next base: position 4,610 of record JAVQJS010010644.1, on the reverse strand, counting down.
GATTTACCCTTCTTCCCTACTAGTAGCGAGAACGTGCATCGCATGCATGTCATCGACTCAGTTACGGAAGTTGATACTATTAGAAGAAGTCTGAAAAATAGGTTTTTGGCTTCCACGTCATTGCATTAAATCCATGAGGCTTGCAGCTTCCAGTTTTTATTTGTTGAAGCAGGGTGTTGCTTCTTGCTTACCTCTGTTTTGACTGAGCTGTGCAGTGAGGGAAGAATCTCATCGACGCTCTGAATCAGATTACGAAGCGTTAAGCCTACTGTCTAAAAAAGAAAAGACAAGGCTCTAGTTTAAGCATTGGGATTGAGAGTAAAGTCATACCCCCCCCACACACACACCCCCACAGAAGTGCACACACCTTGACAGTATTTGGGTACTCTGAGGGAGGTAGACTTCTGACGTCATTCTTCAGCTGCACCACTACCTTTACCATTGCCATGACCCCGAGGTACACCTGATCACCTGTCCGGTCCAGGTCCGCTGTAGCCACCGGCTGGGCAGGAGAAAAACAAGCTGTCAATAATTTCTCAGTGGCATGCAAACAAGAACGTCAGCCAAACACAGCATCTGATTAGATTACTCTAATTAGTCACACTGTTTCATTGAAACTATTTCAGTGAAATAAGGAGTGTGTATTTCTTATATCCTTACAGCAGTTGTCACATACCCCTAAAATGTTGGGTTCAGAACTTTATAATTGTTATCACATTCTAATAATACCTTAAACATAAGTTTGAAAAGATAATAGGCACAGAGAAAAACTTGTAACGGTTCCCATCCCAAAAATCTACATCCAATAATTTTTTTGATTACCTGTGTTTTTCCCTTGGGAGGCTTTTCTGATGGGGTCAGGTGACATAGAAATACAAAGACATAAAGTAGAGAGAGTCAGAGAGAGTCAACAAATGTATAAATGGGACAGTCAAAACCCCAAATGAAATTCAGTTAAAATGGCCCTCAGCAAAACTCACCATTTTCTGGTTGATTCTCACAGGGCTGAGGAGATTGTAAGGTAAAGCGTCAAAATGTGAAAATATAAAAACGTCATGAAAGATTTTCTTTATAGTTAGCTATTAGTTGTAGGAAAAGACACAGAACATAAAATCAAACAACCTGCGTACCTTGAATGTCTCAATGTCTTGTTGGACCTTTGGGTCCTACATGGAAAAAATATTTCAAATTGAGATTACATGCACTTTATTCTGTTCTATTGGAAAATTATAGATATATATATTTTTAAATAATTTCAATACTTTCAGAATAGACTAAATGATATGTGCCTGTATTTTGGGTGCTTTAGTGCTTTTATTCATTTGAGTTGTTTCTTCAAGGCGATTTACAGTCAGACGCGGAGTATGTTATAGTGTGTGAACCAAAAGTTTGTGAAGAAATGACAGTCTGTTAGACTCCTCCCACCAGCTGTCTTTCTTCCTGCTCCAGCCATTGCTTGTCTATCAGCATCTCTTCTCTCTGTCTTCTTATTGTGTTCTCCACTTGCTCCCTTTTTCTATCCCACACAGGGCTTCCATCCTTTGTCAAATCCCACATGCACACACACACACCCACACACACAAACACACCCACGTTAGCACATATTCACAGAAATAATTGGAAAAATTTATAAAAATAATGTTGCAAGAATGTGTGAGGGCGAAGGTAGCAAACCACAGGAAAGAATAGGATCACAAAAATACCATACAAAATAAAGTGTTTTCTTAATTTGTGGTTCTCGGCTTATTTGTTGTTAATAATGATAGTAGTGGGTAATAGGATTTAGTTTTCTCACGCTTTTCTTGGGACTCAAAGAGCTTTGCAAATTGGTATATACAGCATAGTCTTAATCAGTAGCAATACCATTTAGAAAGGCATGCAGGCGCCAAGAAACACTCTCATTCACCCCTCAAAGCAAGAAACAGTGCAGTTTCACATTTTATACTATGCTTTCATTCTGCCAAACGTGTTATTTTTATAATTTTATGTTTATAAATATAAATAAATTCTTTTTGTTGAGACCAGAACAATACTGGTTCCTGCAACTCTTACATTTTCCTTTTCACGGTAGCAAAAGTTAGATCATCATAAAGCTAAGGCTATGTAACAAACGTAGTGATGTAACAAACACAGACTAAGGCAACAAGTGTAATAAGTGTAATAGCACTTTGAGCCCTGCAGTAGAATCACAAGCACCCCCGGCCAAAAAGCCACTGTGCAAAACTCGATTACTCGACTAGATTATGCGTTGATCTTTTGTGAACCTGGTAACATGTTGTCAGCCAGCTACATGTCCTTTTTTTTGGGGGGGTAAATCATGTCCCACACTATCCAGTTCCATGTTTCTGTCTCTTACCCCGGCACTGTTGTGGTGACAGGGCCAAGAACCTGCAGGTGTCATAGGTACAGTGTGGGCTAGCGAGCACAGGAAAGCTGACACAAAAAGATCAAGTGAGCTGCACAAGCACACAGACCAACACACCCTCAGCACATCTCCACTCTGACAGGTCTGCAAAACATCACATATAGCAGCAGAAAAAAGCTTCTAACTTCATTTGGGTTGGGTTGCTATGAAGCTGGGTTGGTTTGTGCTTGTATGTATCTGCTTGTTTGTGTGTGGGCCAGTAGACCAGCATTGCATCCAGAGAGCAGGGCAATAGCAAGTAGGTGGTTAAGTGACACAAGTTAGAAGAACATCCTAATCTTTCACCTCACAAATCATCAAACAGTTAAATGTTTCTACAATGTGTATGTAGCTAAAGCATGTACACCAACTAATACATACTCTAATTGAATAACAAATTGTTTTCTTGTCAGAGAATTAGCTTTGGTAGAAACAGCAGAGAGAAAATGAAGATTCTCAACTTGTGAATGTACTGTGTTAATTGATGTGCATGTGATCTCCTTACCTGCATCCGCATCCCTGGTTTGAGAGTGTTCCCTTGTGACCTGGATGGCTACAGAAGAAGGGTGGAGAGAAATGGGAGGAGGTTAAGTAGTCCAGCATCTGTTGGTCGTTGTTAAAGGAGGACCTTTGTCATGTCTAGCTCTAACCCCCAGCGTGCAATCTGACTGCCAAATGGTTGGCATACCTTCTTGCTGTTCTGCTCAGTAATTTCATAATTATGAGAACGGACAGAGAAAAGCTGCAATGAGTTCCACACGCCACTGCATGAGTCTGTATGGTCAGAACAAGGGTTGCCACTGTGCCCCTTATTCCTAGCTTAGTCCTCCCTTGTTTGAGTTTAAAAAAAAACAAAAGAATCTCTTTAACACTCTTTGCGTCTGACCAGCCTTCATAAAGGACATGGGATGAGCTCAAATCCCATCTTCCTTTTAAACAGTTATAGCAACTGAAGATAGGTGAACCTTAAGGTTCATACAAAGAAAACCTCCTGGAGTGTGTTCCATCCTGCCATATGTTATATACTTATGCTTTCATCAACAGCAGTCTCCCTAGAGCAATTTAGGATTAGGTGCCTTGCTTAAGAGCACACTGTTGGTGGTGTTCCAGAGTGGGATTTAAATCCACTAGGCCACCACTATCCAGCATTTTTAAGGAACGTTTTTGCCTAAATTAGTTGTGAAACGTTTTTTTTGTAAATTAGTACTGATCCTGCCAGACACTTTAAGGAGGGATTCACCAGAATCAGATGTGAAACGATTGTTCGAGACGGGTACTGGCTGCTTGGTTACTCAGGCCCTCTCATGGAAGATGGTGCGGTATGAAACAAGGATGCAGCTCTTTTTTTAAGAGGACTTCTGGAGGGTATACAGTATATGCTTTACTTTCTGAACCTATTACTAACATAAGCTACATTTCTTTAATTTGACAGTTTATGACTAAGTGTGATATGCTGAATGTCAACTGTCTCCGACAGACAAAACATACAGGGGTATGAAATATGTTCAGTTTAATAAGCGATAGATATCTGCATCTAGAACCTCTGGCTTTTCACGTAATCTGCAGAATAAGAACAAGAAACAAACTTGGACACTGCAGAACTAACTGAAATAAAAAATAAATATGATTATATTAGACTACATGGCACAAACAGCAACACTATGACCCCTTCAATTCTGAAACTGATGTCTGTGCAAACTTACATTACAATACATGATAACATTTAGCTGAGCCATTTTGGTGGTGCATTATATATCACAAGGCCTTGCCTTTAGGTAGGGCAAGGTAAGCCTACATTGATTCCAAATACTGGATGACTGGAAATAATGTATTTCCAAATGGTAACTAACAATAATATTACATAATGTGCAACATGTTTTCTGTCTTTTAATATGTAACCTATTTCAACAACTGAACTAGTTAAACACTTGTCATGTGACAAAAATGTTCAGCAAATATTATAAATACTTTTACCAATACTTTTGACCTAGGCCACATGTGACCGCACACAACTAATCGGATATGAGAGAAGCTACAAAATAATTATTAATAAGAAGAAACTATTTGTTTATATGTCTGTATGTTTATAGTATCTTAGTTACTTTTGTATTATTTATTTTTTATATTCTGGTATGGATATTTTGGCTCTGTTCTACGTAGTTGTTGCCTGCCTCGTCATAAGAATTTCTTTGCTCAGAATGATCCT